>KN469788.1:4887-25117 GCA_000787095.1 Periophthalmodon schlosseri
GGTGGTGACTTTTTTTTTGGCCAGGCAGTGTATTTTTTAGTAGTATTTAGGCCCATTGCTGTAGCTACTTTTCTCCAAGATTCAAAACATGCAATTGTTTATTAGACAATAAATAACAACTGGCCTACTTTTATGGTGTGGTACTTGTCGTTAACTTCCATTTTAGAAAGTTTGACCACTTGTGTCTAAATGTATCAGTGGTTCCCAGTGGACCTCTGTGTTCCCTGCCCTCAGTGCACTGAGTACAGCCACTGTCTGTGAGCTGCAACCTCAGCAGTTTTAAAACTTGTGCCCACAAAAGTAAAATGTATGTGTTATTTGCTTTTATGAGAGTTCAACTGATCTTTTTTGAGAAATGTGCCGCGCATCGCTGTGATGTACTTGCGCTGTTGAATCCACAGGCGGATTATTTCATCAGCTGTTTTGATCTTAACATCGTGCATAAGAGGCAGACTGTCAAAAAATAAACTCTAAACTCTTCCTACAGTCTTTGATCTGGCGCTATGTGACGTTAATGCACACAAGTGGACTCTGGAAACTGTGACAGGCAGACGCACAGGAGCGAGCGAGAGGCAGGAGAGAGAAGGAGCGCAGTTGAGTTTACGCATCTGCTGTGGCAAATATTAAACCTAAAAAATATGTTGACCATGAGGGCACAAAGGGGCAGGTGCTTGAACACCTCCTGAGCCCTATCTTTGCACGTCTCTGATTACACAAAACTGTATATTTGATGCTGATGTTGAAACCGCATTAAAACATGGCCAGAAGCTATATAAATTGTTTAGTTATACGAATATAATTGGAGTTTTAGAATTATAATGTGAGCACAGAGTCCCATAAGAGAAAGTGGCACACTCAAAGACAGCACGCCGCCAGCTGTTGAAAACACGGAGCCGTCGTCGTCTCCGTCGTCTCCGTCTGTAGTGATGGGCGGGGTTACAGTTGTGGGTGGAGTTATGGTGGTGCGCGGGGTTATGTCGGTGGGCGTGGTTATGGCGATGGGCGGGGTATTGCAGTTGGTCGTGTTGCAGCAAGATATTTCTCCGTCATAGGCAAAGAAATGGCGAGACATGTTGACGTTGTTACAAAGGCTCTCTGACACACATCCGAATATGTGTCTTGGGTAACTGTCTGAAATGCAAAGATGCACAAAGTGTTTCGGGTTAGCTTTGTATTCAAAAAGATGTTCAGTCAGTAAGGTTAATAGACTGACATTCAAATATTATAATTAGGTAACTCTAATGCTGCGTTCAGACCGTGGCGTCAGGGTGATCGAGTTTACATGCAAAGTCTATGAGTAAAATAAAATTGTTTAAAAAATAACAAGTTAGTAATAGTATTTTTATGCATACATTTTACTTTTACTTGTTATTGAATACATTTTTAGCCATGTAACTACTTTTACTTGAGTACAGATCTTCAGTACTTTTTCCTTACATGTAGTCATGGAGCAGACCTCAAGACTGTTACAGGTCACACCGGCTGTGCATTCACTCAAGTGGCGGTCACAGCTGTAGCACTGCAGAGAACCAGCAGGGGGCGCGACTGTTGAAACACAAAAGGGGATCAAACAATAGGCGTCATACTCACCTATTTTAAATGAGACAAGCAGGCGATACCCTCAGGCCTAGTTACAGGTCATACGTGTAGAGATGGTGAGCCCAAGAATTTTAAGGCACTAAAAACACCTGCAATTGAATAAATACTAGATAGATAACTTTAATGCCATACTGTGGAATATCCCGGGTCAAGCAATAACATCTCCATAGAGACAAACATGTGACTGATTTGTTTCATCAGATTTTGAATTTTATTTTATTATTTAATCACCTTTAAACATTCAGCACATACATTTTGAATCCCTCAAAATGAACAGCCTAACTTCAGAGTGTAAAATTAGCAGTGAAAAAATTTGCAGTACAGATCCAAGATGCAAAGGCTTGAAGGCTTGAAAATATTTGTGCTGCATATTTAAAAAGGTGATTTTTTTTTTTTTTTTTTATTTTGCATTTTTAAACACATTGAAAATATATACTTAATAATACATTTAAGTTTAAAATAATACATTTTAAACTTAAAATCAAAGACAAATATCTTCCCATAGCGGATCCTCTAAAAACTCTTAAAAAAAGATGTTGTTTTTGCCATGCTACTGAATTTGGAGGTAATCTACGGCTGTCTGCACTAGTGAAGAAAATGAATACATTCCTTTGATTGGTTTACTCTGTGGCTGTTGATATCACCTAAAAATGACATTCAAACCGCACAGAATACAATGACTATGTCATTTTGGCTGCTAGACAAGGCAGGAGCACCCAGGACCGAGGTATGAGGCTCAAGACGGATTTTGGATATCTTGACTTTATTCATTGTCACTATATCAGCAAACTTTTGTTCCTATTCACGTGTCTCGCCTTAAAGTGTAAGAGATGTGGACAGTATGTTTCAATTGGATGAATAAAAGCAGCATGTGTGTGTAGTATATAGTCTAGTACAGGCTACTTGCTGAACATCTTGCTGAATCTCTAACCCTCTATCCACAACCTATTTCACACATGTCAACTGTAAAATATAAACCAACACATTATTTAAAAAACAGAAAAAGCAGCACTCACCCGATTGGTCAAAAACATTGCAGCTGGGTGTGTCACAGCATGTGATATTAAACAGCACAGACTCAGAGCCAAAGTGATAGGAAACAAACATATTTCCTGCAGTAGTACAGAGAGAAGAGGGAGGTGCACAGCCCTTCTTTATAGCTGAGAGGTTGTAGGATCCTGAAATGGCAAGAGAAAAACTTTGAAAATGATCAGACCGAAGACTGACACAACATTTACATGCACTTTAGGAAAACTGGATAACTGGCCTAGTCCAATTTAAACTGATTTTTCAAATGGAAGTACGATTGAAGTGTTGTGGTTCGAATCTCCCAGATCCCAATAACACATCAGGAGAAGTCCATGTATACTCAGATGCCCACTACCTGTAACACTGCAGTCTAATTTACATTATGCAGACTAGCACTTCATTGCTTTGGTCCACTATGTTAAAGTCAAAGTGAAACCTACCAGAGCTTCCATGTGTTTATTTGTGCTGCGGAGAGCAAATAACTTGAAAATCAAATGCTCAGTGTAATTGAGATGTCGATTGTCTATTTCCAAAAGTGTGTTTAGATGTATGATAGTAGTTTTTATTAGCAATTATAGCTGTAAAGTTTTTGTGCTAATGCCAAATTACTTGACACACCTGAATGTGTCTTCAACCCCCCTTTGGACCCATTTGGTTGTTGCATGCAGACTAAGATACGGTCTGACAGGTTTTGTAAAAAAGACCATCTAAATTTGGTTGTTTTGTCCTCTCAGGAGGCTTGTGGGTTGAGCATTGGACAGAATCATATTGCTAATCGTAAGAAGATTTCAAAGAGTGCACGAGATAGATTGCTATATTTGATGAGGGAACAACGTTATAACACAGTAGAAAGCTCCAAAAAAGTCGATTTTGCATAATACCCCGTCTTGAAGGACCAATGGATTTTGGACCTCTTCATCTATATACAGTCTGTCTCTACTGACCATTCAGAGTACAGCATAATTACCTGAGTAGGCGTAAGAGTAACACATTGGTGCGTATTTGGTGCATGTCATCCAACGAGAAGAAGAACATTTCAAATCAGCACAGGCCATGCACTGAAGCCCCAGCTCTGTGAAAGGAGAGTCTAGGTTAATCCAGGAGTCTGACCCTGTAAAGGCCCTGTACTCAAAATGTGTCTATTCCCAGCACAGCTATATTGTATAAGCAGCTCTTGAGGTCAGAATAAGTCTGCTGTGTGCTGTCTGCATCTAATTATAATGTTTTGTTTTTTTTATTGTCCTGCAATCAGGAATTGCACTGCACACTAGCATGCTAGTTGTTTTTAGCTTCATCATGATGGCAAAACTCCCCTCTGATGAATAATTTAATTGTAATAAACCGGTGTATAATTAGGATGTTCAGAATTTATAAGATAAGTGGGGAGTAACTTTGGACCACTGTAAACCGTTTAAAATAAGCTATTTCTGTTTTTCATGTTTTTAAAGAAGACATACTGTGCTCTTGTCAGCAGACAGTTATAATCTATGACACCTGTGCATCATTATGTCGGTGATTCTTGAGAAAACAGGTTCTCCCTAAAACACAGCAATTTGTAGAAAATTAATTTCAAAATCTTGTAACTGGCATACTTATAAAGTTAAATCTAAGGGTCCCCTGTAAACTGGAGCTATTTATTAGGCAATAATATTATTATCTAAATCTCTGAGGGCCCAATTTGCTACCCTTAAGCCCGCCACACACCACAAGATTTTTCAGTTGATTTTTTAACATGCGCAGACAACACACACAAAGAGTCTGATAAGAAATTTGATAAGATTTTAAATCTCCAAACGCAAAGACTGCAGCAGAGAACACTGATGCAATCACATTGTTCGACTTCCTGATGCGATCACATTGTTCGACTTTCTGATTCAATCTCATTGTTCGTCTGTGCTTTAAATTTCTTATCTATAGAATGTTTAACCCCCATTCTTTGAGTTGTTCAAAACAATGGTGCAAGCTCACCTTCTTTAGACTCTGTTTTAGACTCTGCACTAGACTCTACTAACTAGACTCTGCTTCAGACACCGCTTAGGACACTACTCACTAGACTCTGCCTTGAATTTTGCTAGATGCTGCCTTTATCCCAAATGTATTGCTGTAACCGACAATAAAGATCAGAATGATCCCCGTGCCTCTGCGCCTGTTCTTCATGCAACAGAACAGAAACTATATGGCAGCAAAGAGACCAAACACCACAAGCTAAAAGTTGTGAGCACACCTCACGTCAGCTGTTTCCTGTCTACAGTAAAACGACTCTGAGATTCTAAAGTGTTCCAAAGATCAGAGCACAGCACGTCTACTTTAGCTACTAGTCAAAACTGTGTTATTATTATTTGTGAAATGTGGTGCAGTAGTTCAGATAAATGCTTTTCAATGCACAGAAGCCTGGCGATAAATGACACATGAAGTAGCTTCACTATTGCTAATCTGCAGCAGTTCACCCTGATCTGCTCTGCACAGATGTTAACAAACACATTAAGATCTACTATCGCCTTTTTACTGTTTAAACAACACTTCAAACTGGATTAATAGTGCTGTTTTGTGGACTGGATGTCTTTATTTGCGGGGGACACATTCTAATGGATAATATAGATGAGAATGCTGCAGTTTAAAAACTTTGAGAGGTGAGTAATAAAGTTGTCTTTAAATTATTTTTGCCATTTCCTGAGTTTGTATGTTATGCCTCTGGCTCCGTTACTTTGTCTGCCCTGATTCTCTGTTTTATTGACTGTTGCCATGGTGATGTTTTGTTGTTACGAATTTCCGATATGACGGAGTCTACCTGTATCCTCTAAATGTGCTAATAAAATATTTTTGTGAACTTAGAATGGGTTAAGTTGTCAAGGTTTAACTTTCATATAATATACAATCATGTAGCATAAGTAGCATCTTATAAAGCCAAATTGAATGTGTGACAAAATTGACATTTCAGGCTGATGGAGTTCACAATAATCCACCAAGTAAAGTATTACACATTTAGTTCCCAGTTTTCTTAACAAAAATGTATATTTTAATAGATTATGACATGTTTAGTCTCTTGAAACAGTATTGTCATTTTTCTCTTATATTATATACCTGCTAGGGCCCAATCATGTTGACTAAGGTCTAATGCTAAGTAAAATATGTGAAATCACCAATATCAGAATAAAATCTCATGGAGGGGAGAGGAGAGGGAGACGACGGGGAGAGAAACACTGGATGAGCACTGGTGAGGTAGAAGAGGTGAAAGGATGAATACAGACTGAGAGACAGGGAGTTGAGGGAGGAAGGACGTTCCTCTGCTATAGTTAGTTTGGGGGTTGAAAGTGAAATAAAACCTGTAGCATCTGTTTTCATCTGGATTAAAACATTTGTTTCAGCAGTGACCACACATGATTGTCAGTTCTGTCAGTTTTTTGTCAGCTCCTACAGATCAGGAAGTAATAATTTTAATTGGATTGTAATATATCAAATGATTGTAATGTATCATATTTTTGTGTGTCTGATGCAGTTGACAATAACTAAGCTATATTGGGACATATACCATTAAAAAAAAACAAAAAAAACCTTTCATTCAGAACCTGTTCCTTTGCATTTCTGCACAGCTCAGACCTTACTCTACAAAGATGTATACCTCTCATGAATGTAGAATGTTTTTGAAAACATTTTCAAATTTTAACAAAATTTTAAATCCCAATATTGATCTAAAACAACTTCATAAAAGAATTAGGTCCACTGCCCTCTGGGTTGGAAAATTGCAGTGCCCAACAACACCACAACAAAGTGCTGTTCTGCAGTAACATGTTTTGCAGATCACGGTAGCAAGCCCTTTTTTGTTTGTTTGTTTTTGTTTTTTTTCATGTGTGCCAAAATGGCCACACAACGCTGCCGAATCCTACGTGTATCACTGACTAAGAAAATAAAATTGGAGTACAAAGTAAGTACAGAGCAGTGGGCGTGAACCAGTGGTGGTGAAAATGGGGCTAGATAAGAATAAAGATTACTCAAACATGCAAAAAATCACTCTACATACAACTTTGAGTGGGAAACAAATGTAACATGGTTATAAGTCGATTTTTCAGCGCCTTAAAAGACCAAGGGGGGGTCTAGAGGACACACCTGGGACATTGCAGTGGGATGTATTGCAGCAGGAGACATTGTTGGTGCCAAAATATTGCTGAGACAGATTGGTGTTACTGCACACGTTTTCAGACACACAGCCAAAAAGAGGTTGGGGAGTTCCATATGGGCCTGTGGCTGAAATGAAATAGATACACAATATGTAAAGTTCAGACTAGAATATTTCAGTGAAGAAAACATATAAAGGTTAAACAGATGGCATCATAACATTTTGATTTTTAGCAGTGAGTAGCTGTTATTCCATAAAGTGCCAAAATTTCCCCCCCTTTGCCAACAGTTTATTTCTACACTTTCTCTGTATAATTAGCCTTGCCAGCAAGATTTTTGTGCGTTCACAAACTCTTTTTGCATGTGATAGTCCCCACACCACTTGACCAATCACAGGGCAGCACTGTGGTTCGGTTGGAAGCCAGCGCCAAAGAAACGAAAACAAACATGGTGATGCCAACAGACGTACTTGAGCCTATTTTAGCAGAAATACAGACTATTTAGAGTAAGATGCGTGTGCTTTTCTCTCAACTGAATGTAACTAAATGTTGATTTTTTTCGGCTTGTTTCACTGCTGTGACGCTCCAACCAATCACTGAAGTATTTGTTTGAACATTTTGATCATTAGGTCTGATTGCTTAATTCCAGACTGACGTGTAGAACTGAGGGCTACACAATCGAGAAACAGGTTACTGTATAATATTAGTCAGAGGAGAATGTAAATGTCTTCTTAAAAGTCTTGACCAGTTAAGTGTAATTTTTTTTCTGAGTATTATGTATTTATTTGATGTATAAACAACAAAATAGTATAAGACATAACCAGCTATTTTCAAGTATTTTTAAATTAGAAATTTAACCTCTTTTCTCAGCATTAAAGCTACCACCTGTAATTGACTGGCCAGCCTGCCACGTTACTGCAGTCTACAGGTGTGCCAGGTTTGGCCTGACAGAAAACCAGAGCGCACAGGTGAGCCTGAACAAAGACTAGGTGAGGAGAGAGGGGAGGGGCCAGTTGAGGGGGGAGGGGACAGCTGGTTTCATATCTACCATCTACTGGTGAAAAAAATCAAATAAACTTGCAAATGGTAGCTTTAAGACAATTAGTATTAAAAAATATATATATAACTTGCAGTGACCTTAGTCCTTAGTCAGCACTGAGTAGTAGTAGTATTTATCTGCTGTAGTCATTAGCTCCATGATACAGTTCATGTGAAGTCAAAAACATTTGAGCAGTAATTTGTGAAAAAAAGCATTCCATGCTCCAAGTTGTGGTTTATGCAACAATTGTTAATGAGACGAGAGATTAAAATGACAAAAAATTGCACGATTGCATCTTGTACAATTGTATATGTTTTACACTGAATAAAGATGTAATACTACGAAAAATGTGACATTGAACTCAGGACTTTGTAAAAGTCATTTACGTTCTCATAACAGTGGCAAAGTCAATTTGCGTGTCAATGTTGAGTCATGAAATTTTCTCCCCCAAGAGCTCAAAAAAACATCTGAAAAGCAAGTAGTAACAATAGCAGTATAAGCAGATAAACAAGTGGGGCACTGTAGGCCCCCCGCACATTCATTACTAATGGGGACAGTGGGATCATTCACCGTTAAACTCATTACCTTTCGTTCATTGTTTTATTCATTGTTGTGGGCCGAGGGAAAATGTTGTTTATGTCCCTGTGCTGTTGGCCAACAACCTAGTTCTGCTGCTCTGCTGTAACGGCAGATGAAAAATGGCCAAAAACAAAACTAAAAGTAGATTTGAACAAGGCAATAGCTACATGAACAAGTTCTACCATTCAGTCAGAATTTTGGGGTGGGTTTTTATTTTTTATTTTTTAGCTTGGTGCATGACTTCTATTGGAAAAGCGTGTAGTCTTGGCTGGCCAGTAAAGCCCTGCACATGTGGACCAATTGCCTGGCCAGACAGTCTCTCCTACATTGGGTTTGAATCCAGACGAGTCTAGAAATGGACCCCAAGGTCACCAAACAACCAAGCTAACTTGGGACTGCTACTTTGCTTCATTAATTTGCTTTGCTAATTTGCAGAAATCCTCACACAGTCCTCAGCATTATTATATTTTCCCCTAATTACTCATAATCCACTACATTTGTTTTGACCTGAACAGACCATGCGTTCGTGTGGGTTTGGTTGGGCAGACAAGTAAACCAGCAGAAACAGACACAAAGATCCATTGTTCAGAAAGTAATCAGATCCAGACATGATGCTGACAACATGCTCATGGAAATTACATGTTTGGAAGCAGGTCTCCTGGGTGTTACAGGTCACATTGGCAGTGCATTCATGAGTCCACGGGTCACAGCCGTAGCACTGCAGAGAGCCAGAAGGGGGTGACACTGAAACAGAGGCAGAACAGGATTGCTGTGAACATAAGATTCACAAAATGTTCTCTAATCTCCACATCTGAATGTACAGCTGAAACAGGCTCTTGATAAATTTTTTTCAAATCGACAACCTAAAATGGCTTATGTCAAGATAGTGACTTAGGCCATTTTATTTAAATGAAATGGCCACATTTGCTACTATATAATTGATCATAATACAATCCTGATAAATCTAACATAAACCATGCCATGGCTGTTTCAATTTTTAATCTTGGATCTGCCTGAGGTTCATACCTCTCCATAGTAAAGGTAGGCACCTGGAGGCCTGATACCTCTTTTGTACATGAGCCACGGCTCTACTCTTAGGGGTAACTGGGCACCTCCTGATATCTCCTCTGATATTGATAAGACATGACTCACAGACAGGATCAGCAGCGTTGCAGTTGTCTGTGTTGCAGCAGGAGGTGTTTGTGAGACGAGCCTCAGAGCCTGTGTCATATGAAACAAAGTGACCTATAGATGTGCACATGTGAGGAGAAGCACAGCCCTTCTGTGTCCAGATCTGATTCCCATTCAGGAAGAATTCTGAAACACAGGAGAAACACATGCAGTCAAGAGATGACCTTTTAACCAACTCTGGATGCTGCTGTTAGACTGGGCCCACCACAGACAGTCATAAGTTACATTTACTTTAGTCACCTTTAGTTAGTTACCTTTTACTTTGAAATATTAAAGGTCGTATATCACTCAAAATTGATTCTTGTGAGCTTTAAGCCATGTTAGAATGTTGTTACCTTGTCAAAAACATACCTGAAGTAGTGTTTTTTTTATTCACACGTTTGAGAAACCCTGTTTAACTGAAAATGCTCTGTTCCAACTTGTGAGCTCAGCGCGGTAGTTTTCAAGTTCATTTTACCTTCAGTTCAGTAGAGGCTAGCAATGCATGTTGCGGGTCTTGGTTCGATGAAGCCATCAGGACAACATCATCTGCAAACAGCAGAGATGAGATCATGTAGTCCCTGAACCAGATCCCCTCCTGGCCCTGACAGTTTGCCAGAAATCCTTTGAGGCCAACCTGAGTCCTCCTCCACGGCCTCCCCAAACTCTTCCCAACCCAGAGTTTGTGCCTCTGCGACACACAAGCTGTAGCATGCTTAGCCCGCCAGTACCTGTCAACTGCCTCAGGAGGCCCACAAGCCAACAATGTTAGGACTCCTTCTTCAGCGTCCCATTCTTCCAGTGTCCACCTCCGGGTTCGGGGGTTGCTGCCGTGACCACAGATCTTACGACCACAGCTATTAGCAGCTGTTAATAGAGGCAAAGAACATAGTCCACTCGGACTCCATGTCCCCATCTGAGAGAACCTCTCCCGGAGGTGTGAGTTGAAGATCCTGCTGACAGAGGGCTCCACTAGACATTCCCAACAGACCCACACGTTACGGTTGGGTCTGCCAGGTCTGTCCGGCTTCCTCCTCCAACAATCCATCCATCCAACTCACCACCAGGTGGTGATCGGTTGACTGCTCTGCTCCTCTCTTCACCCGAGTATCCAAGGTCAGATGACATGACAACAGAGTCGATCATCAACCTCCGGTCTAGGGTGTCCTGGTGCCACGTGCACCTTGTGCTTGAACATGGTGTTTGTTATGAAAAGTGTGACTAACACAGAACTCCAATAACAGAACACAGCTCGGTTTGAAATCTGGGCAGCCGTTCTTCCCAATCACCCCTCTCCGGGTGTCACTGTCATTGCCCACATCAGCGTTGAAGTTCCCAATAGAACAGGCAGTGCCAGAGAAGTGGAGAGTCCAACCCCTCTCAAGGAGAGTGTTCCAGAGCCCATGCTCTGCTTGGAGGAGAGGCCGACTATATCTTGTCGGTAACACTAATCCTCCCGCACAAGCTCAAGCTCCTTCCTCCCAGCGAGGTGACATTCCATGTCCCCAGAGCCAGTTTCTACAAAGAGGCCCCCACCTTCAACTGCCACCCAGATCTCTCCTTACAGATCATTCTGCAGGTGGTGGCCCGGCCACCAGACACTCACCCCAGGTCTGGCTCCAGGGTGGAGCCCCGGTGATGCCAATCCGGGGGCGACATAACTGGCTTTGGTGTGGTGCTCATCATAAAGGGCTTCTGAAATGCTTTTAGTCTGACCCAACACCGAGTACCCGTTTGCCATGGCTGACCCTACCAGGGGCATGAAGTTGACAACAGAGCTCCCGGGATCATTCATGTGCTCAAACATTAAGGTGGCGGTTCAAGGAGAGGTTTTATCATAACTCATTTACTAATGTAATTACTAATGCAATTACTTTGGGGGAGAAGTAACAGGTAACTATAATTACTTTTTGAATTCTTGCCCAACACTGCAAATAATCCTAAACTAGTATCGAGTCAAGGGCAGGATAGGTGAAAACAGACATTTTCTGTGCACTCGAAAGTCTGACATTCTGTAATAATGAGTCCAGTCCTGTATGCTGTCACTGTACCCTGCTGATGTGGGCTGTAGTTTTTGATAGAAAAGATAAACATGATCTGTGCATGAGGCAGTGTCAGCACCAGTGTTCTTTACTGTGTTTGTACATAACAAGAGACATATGTTATATGTGTGTATGGTTGGATCTGGAGCATTTTAAATTCACATGCTCCGTTTGCACAGTCCTGTACAGCACATTTGCCTGGTGCCACAATAGTAATTATTTTTTGACTGCCCCATGTGCATTTTTTATTGATCCTTCAAATTCCAATGCATGACTTTATCTCATTGTAGTAAATGAGCACTGACCCCAACTTCTCTCATTATTATGCCACCTGCTTGTCTCCATGGGAATGCTGTTTCTTTCCCTGGAATGCTCCATATTGGCATTAAGCATATCTGTCTTGTATTTATTACATTACATTCATTCATACATTCATTTGTTAGTGTACGCATACTGTGTCTCAGTCACCAGTATACGGCCATTGCTCTGTACTTCCATAGTTCTCCCATTTTATGTTGTTAAGCAATTTTCCAACCCGGAAATCAGTGGACTAGTTTCTTTTATTAAGAACTTTTAGATCAGTTGTGGGATTTAAAATATCCAAAATACATTGATTATAACTATGTAGTAAACAAAAACACAAAAAAAATGGGTCTTCTTTAAAGATAGGGTATAATGCAAAACTGACTTTTGGAGCTTTGTACCATGTTATAACATTGTTCCCTCATCAAAAACAGCCTGAAGTGTTTTTTTGTCATCCATGCATGTTTGTGTAATTTAGCAATCTCTCCCTGGCCCTATACAAACCCTCCATCCATGCATTTTGTGTAATTTAGCAATCTCTCCCTGGCCCTATACAAACCCTCCTTACAGTTAGCAGTACAATCCTACCCAAAGCTCAGCCCACATCTACATCACCCTTGCTCCCACATGGCAATTTTCCATAAATATGCAAAAGCATGAAACAAAACAATGCACTACAACTTCACAAACTTATGCAATGTGCAGTTTCATTAGCAAAATGCAAGCTGTAATGCAATAGGGGGTCTGAATGGGGAGTGACTTGAATGGGGAGCGCAGAGAGCAGAGGGAGGGGGGACTCAGAGCATCAAAAATGAAACTTATTAAGTTGTTAATATGTTGTTTCATGGCATTTCTTTATATAGCATTTTCAAAACAATAAAAGCTAACACGATGATCTAAATATGTTGTTAACAGTTAATATCCCATAGAAGTGTAACCCCCTCTTTAACAAAATGTACATTGTCTACCTTCGGCGAGTTTCTTCTTTAAGTTGTATGATCTAACAAAGTGTGTGTAAACTCTCGGAAGACATGACTGTTACCTGTTGTTACACGTGAGAAACACAGTGTATCCCCAGAGGAGCAGTTCTCAGGGGTTTGAAAAGAACATGTCTGACCACTGCAAGTCATACACTGAAGTCCAGCAGCTGAAAGAGACCAGATCAGAACAAGAATAAAAAAAAATAACAGCGCTAATCCAAGACTGGTTCTAAAACAACACCAAAAAAACCCCACCAATTTTAAAGTTGCTGTACCTGAGTCATGAACATGTTTTAATTTAACTTTTAGCCCCACCCACTTAGTCCGTTTTGTTGCTGTGATATTGCATCATGACACAGAAACGACTGTCTGGGATATTGCCAGCAGGTGTTTCCTTATAGCTGTCCTATCTTGGTCTGGTATTGCCACAGTACTAAAATTTCAAACTCGTTTTCGATTCTAAGGAATAGACTCAATACTGCTGATTCTGCTACCACGATGATACCACTGCTCCTGTCTGCTCTTCTGGCTCTGCTCCTGTCTACTCCTGTGATTGCTCCTCTAGCTCTGCTCCTGTCTTCTTCTCCTGCTCTGCTCCTGTCTGCACCTCTGGTTCTGCTCCTCTGGCTCTGCTCATCTAGTTCTGCTCCTGTCTGTTCTGATGGCTCTTCTTCTCTGGCTCTGCTCCTCTGGCTCTTCTCCTGTCTGCATCTCTGTGTCTGTTCCTGTCTGCTCCTCTGGCTCTGCTCCTCTGGCTCCGCTCCAGTCTGTTCCAATGGCTCTTCTCCTCTGGCTCTGCTCCTCTGGCTCTGTTCCTCTGACTCTGCTCCTGTCTGTCTGCTGTATTGGTTCATAAAGTTCTCTGTGGCCCTATGGGACTTGTTTACTGTAATCAAAATATATGCACAGTCTTCAGAGTCTCATGGTGGTGGCTGTTTGTCAAGTGTCCCACAGGTTCAGTGTTAACAATAGGTCAAACAACAATTTGTGTTTCCTTTCCAAAAATCGTGCCAATAGAACAATGATCTTAAAGCGGAGCATATATCCAGAAAACAAAGAGGTACAATTTACTTGTAAATTATTTATTCTTTTTTTGGTTATAAATCTAATGCTTTATAAATGTCTTTATTCTTAGGTAATTACCGTGTGGCCTTATATCTGTGTAATCCCTCAGTCGTCCAGTAGGTTCCATAGTGGTCCATGGGCGTGTACTAGTCTGTGTGTCTTATACTTGTTCTGATACAGCTCAAGATCATTATAAAGCTATTCAGGAAAGGTTCATTTCTGTCCTGCGAATGTGTTTTTATTAGTATCAATACTTGCTGAAATGAGCATCTAATTTCAATACTAGTTTTAGTATCGATCAGTATCTTATTTTTGATATTTTTGACAGCCCTACAGCCTATTTTCTCTTTTGTTACTCTTGAAAATGCACCGTAACAGAGAATCAAGTGCCTGGGATAGTGTCAGGCAGGTTTCCCATGATCCTTGGTAACAATGTAACAACTAGCATGCTATCGTGCGCATACTGATTTTTGAACAATAAAACCCTTTCTAGACAAATTTTGCTCAAATGAATGGGCAAAAATCAGGTACAGGACCTTTAACTCTTACCTGAGTGGAGGTAGAGAAATGTTGCGATTAGAGCCAGCTGCTTCACAAAGGTCTTCATGACTACAGTGTACCTTGGTCTGATGTACACCGCTACTTTAAATTACACAAGCAGTTCATCTAGCTCTGCTCCTGTCTGCTCCGATGGCTCTGCTCCTCTGGTTCAGCTCCTGTCTTCTCCTCTGGCTCTGGTCCTGTCTTCTCCTCTGGCTCTGGTCCTGTCTTCTCCTCTGACTCTGGTCCTGTCTTCTCCACTGGCTGTGGTCCTGTCTTCTCCTCTGACTCTGGTCCTGTCTTCTCCACTGGCTCTGGTCCTGTCTTCTCTTCTGACTCTGGTCCTGTCTGCTGTATTGGTTCATAAAGTTCTCTGTGGCACTTTGAGATTTGTTTACAGTAATCAAAACATATGCACAGTCTTCAGAGCCTCATGGCGGTGCTTAGGTTGTTTGTCAAGTGTCCCACAGGTTCAGTGTTAACAATAGGTCAAACATTTGTGTTTCTTTTTGAAAAATCCTTGTGCCAGTACAACGATGATCTTAAAGCGGAGCATAAATCCGGAAAACAAAGAGGTACACTCTACTTGTAAATTATATTTACTCTTTTTTGGTTATAAATCTGATGCTTTGTAAATGTGTTTATTCTTAGGTAGAACGTACACTGCACACATTTTTGGACACATGAATCAAAAAAAATTGACAGACCTAGGTTTAAATTTTATTTTGTTGACATAAATACATGAGAAAAATGTACAGGGATTTTGGATGTGTTATTAAGTTTTTGAGTCTTACTGAAAATTGGCCTAAAAATTCAAATTTTGCCTCATTTTATGGAGTTAAAACTTCAATGAATCAGACTTGGAATTAGATATCAACAAATCCTTCAGTACGATTTGTGACAGTCTTGTTAAGTACAAGACTGGAAAGTTTGGTATAAGCAGGTGCTACTTAAAGGGGTGCTCTTTATGTCCCTATTGGGAAAATTAATTTTAGGTTATAAATCTATGCTTGTAAGATGATTAAATGCAATAATACAACTTTTTTTCGGCGCAGATTGGAAAATGTTTTTGCTTCCCCATGAAAGTGTGTGTGTTAAGAGACCAACCTGACCAAAAAGCAAAAAAGTGAAAAGTGTACATAATGGAATTAAGGGTATTTTATAATCAATGGCATATTTTTGCATCATAATCTTTATTATTTAATATTATTATGTATTTATTTATTTTATTTAAATGTATGTTTAAAATATCCACAGATATATACAATAGAAATGAGTGTAAGAGTAAAAAGCTACAATAAAACTCTTGATGATTTTTCCCTTAAAAATAACCTGTTAATGCTTTCCAGTACAGTTGAATAAAATGTTCCACACTCAAGAAAAACACATATTTAAGCATTCCTTGAAGAATAGAGCTGCGTTGGGTAGTCCTCAGTGAGCACGCCCCCTGGCCTGAAATAAAACATAGAACAAATCTTCTGTTGAAGCAACAAGCACTGATCCTGAGTGGGCCCTAGTATTGTGTTTACTCATGAGGCCCACCCCACAGTATAATGCATGATGGGTTCTCCAGGAGTTACTAACAATAATTGCTTCTAAAATAAGGTAGGTAACAAATATTTTCAATCTGTGAAGCAATTGCATTTGTCTTTATTTACTTTGACCCCAGAGAACCGAAGTGAGGGTACAGTACCTTGCAGTAATAGTAGAGAGCAGGGATATATATGAGCTTCAACAGGAGTATGAGCAGCACTCTTATGATGAGCTGGGAGTCAAAAGCTAGAATACATTGCATTGCATTAAACAGGATTACCATTGTTCCAAAGGTAATATGCACTGTGACATTTACAAAGAAAAAGAAATTACCTCCAAGAGAGAGCTGGAGGGTGAGGCTCTGAGACGAGAACTTGTGGTTGAACACATGCAGGTGGTAAACACAGGCGTATCCTCCTTTATGGGCGGGACCAGCGTCAGAGAACAGGAAGCGGGCCGAGTGATTGACAGCTGGCAGAGTGAGGTTCTGAGTAGGGTCAGCGTTGGTAAAGACGAGCTGGAAGACGCCTCCTGGAAACTGTGGTTCAACGGAGCATATGACACTAAAGTTTGAACCAAGCAGCACCCTTACACCCTGCGCCTGGGCCTCCGAAGCACCGTCAGCAGAAAGAGACAGAGCGATGGTCGGACGATTCAGCATTTCTATGGAGAGAGGTGATTGGAAAGTCATATTGCCCTCTTAAAGAAGACCTATTGTGTCTGCTATATAGTTATCATCTAGAACACCCGTGGATCATTAAAAGAAACAAGTCCGCTGAGTTGTGCGTTGGAAAACTGCGGTGCCCAATGGGAGCTGACATCGCACATCACGTTAGCGAGCCACGGATTTTTTTTTCATTTGTATAAGTGACTCTGCCAAATCCGACTCATATTACAGATTAAGAAAATAAAATCGGAGAACGAAGTTAGTACAGAGCAGTGGGCATATGCCGGTGGCTAAAACGCGGGTTAATCAGCAAAATGGCGTCTTGAAAATAAGTGATTAAAGTGCTCGAACAAACTGTTTCATTCACACGTTTGAGTAAACCTGTTTTTTTTAGTCTTTCTACATCTCCAAAGCTCGAAATGCTCTGTTCCACCTTGTGATGTCATGAAGCAGTAGTTGCCAAGTTAACAGCTACCTTCCACCTTTTGTTCAGCAGAGATTGACAAGTCCAGGGCTGAAATTATCCAAATGATTCTAGTGAAGGTGAACTTTAAAAATACAGTGGAGAGCTTCCCGTATTACCGCATGGCATCACAAGGTGGAACAGAATGTTTTCCAACTGAGAGAAGAACTAAGAAATATGCAGGGTTTGTGTGTTAAACATGTGTGAATGAAACAAAACACAACTCCAGGTATGTTTTTGATCAGGAAACAACATTATAACACAGACACATAACAGCGTAATGTGGTTCCTGTTATGATTTTACAGAAAAAAACAATTGCCTAGTTTTGTCTATTTTTTAAAATTATTATTGTTATTATTATTATTGTTGTTGTTGTTGTTGTTGTTGTTGTTGTTTTTGTTGTTGTTGTTATTTATTTATTTATTTATTTTTTATTTTTGGTGAAGTTTATGAATTTACTTCCTGGTTGGACATAGGCAGCAGATGTGACATACATAGAGGTTATTCCAGTTCTGTTACCTAGCAACCATACTGTTTACAAAACCTAAATTACACAAGTCCAGTAGTTATGATTAGAAAAATACAAATGTATGACAACACCTTTATTCTTTTTAAATCAAGTTTAATTTGTTAGGAAAATGTGCTCCTTTCTCGTAAGTTGTTCCTGTATTTTGGGTGGAATTTTCTGTTTTGATATATGTAGAGGTATTCCGTTTTAGAACTATTTTTGTTTTCTGCTACTTCCTGCTTTAGGGGGGGTTTTGGTACTTTTGTTTTTAACTTTACTTAACTTCCCCACAAACTGCCACTGATGTAAAACTATGATAAAGATTTACCACAGATACTATCCCACCAAACCATGGCATGTCATGCATTTTAAGGTTCACTTTATTGTCAATGTAGAGAGATTTGTCATCTGCATTTGACCCATCCTTCACTGCTACTGGGGTAACGGACCGTAGAGATGTGACTTTCGGCTCCTTTGTGGGATTTGAATCTTTTGGATCTGTTCCTTTCAAAGAGCCGTTCAAAAGACTGGCTCTTTTACTATGTATTTATATGACAGAAGCTAATGTCAACTCATTTTAACAACAAACTAATAAAATGTTTCACTACAATAATAATAATAATAAAAATAATGTTATTATGATGCCAAATATGGGTTTTTTTTGTGCACAAAGCTCTCACTCATGTTGCCTGCTCTGCCTTCGTGCTGAGTCTTGTGTTTTTTCAACGTTAATCACTATAAAAATGCATTAAAACAATGGTTCCAACCATTCACATTAAGGAACTGTTCAAAACAGCCGAGTCGTTCACGAATGACACATCACTAACTGTCAGGAGCAGTGTCGTGCCTAAGGACCCATCTCCAGATTTTGAGCTAGGCTTGTCTGGAGGATTTTACCTCCATGTGCATGTTATGGGTTGATGAGAGACACCAGAATCTAACATGTAGTGGTAGATGATATGAATTTTGGATTACCACGATATATTTTGCATGCTTACTTGCTTGTCGCTTGTTTTCATCTCAGATGTGGGGCATTGCAGAAGAAGAGCTAAATGTTACAGATAACCCCTAGAGCATCTTAAAGAGGGGGTATTATGCAAAATCTACTTTTTGGAGCGTTCCATTACCAGCGTACCATTTTATAGGAAATTTATAGGGCTGTAATTAAAGAAAATCTTGATCAACTTGCCATGCCATACAAGGGGCACACTTAAAATAATGTGTTTAAATAAATGAACGTGTTATGTGATGTCCAATGTCATGAAGCAAAAGCTGATTTTAAAGAGGGGGTATTATGCAAAATCAACTTTTTGGAGCATGTTATAACGTTCCCTCATCAGAAACATGCCGGAAGAGGTTTTAGATGTCATCCATTCATGTTTGAGGAATTAAGCAATCTCTCCCGGGCCCTATTTGAACCCCCCTTACTGTTATCAGTATGATGCTATCAAAGCTCTGTTCCCAAGCCTATGTCACCAATCCTCTCCGGGCCCTATTTGAACCCCCCTTACTGTTATCAGTATGATGCTATCAAAGCTCTGTTCCCAAGCCTATGTCACCCATGCTCCTGCATGGCAATTTTCCATAAATATACAAAAGCATGATACAAAATAATACACTACAACTTCATAAATCTGATGTAATCTGCAGTAGTTTAATTATTGTTGATTGTGTTGTGTGTGTGACAGGGCTCCAAAGGGGAAACGCAGAGAGAGGGGGAACTACAATAAAAGGTAACATGGTGATCTAAATATGTTATGTGTTATCAATTAACACCCCATAGAAGTGCAATATCCCCTCTTTTAATAAGAGTCTTTCTTATTGTTCAAACTCTGATAAAAGGTCACTGAAAAAACTGTGAAGCTCCTGGGCATGTGAAACATGAAGGGGAAGATGTAACCCCTTATTTTCAGTCAAATCAACCATTCTGAGAAGAACCTGGACCAGGGTGTACTCCAAACACTAGTCCAGATTCTTCTCAGAATGGCCAAAAAATAATAACCCTAAAATGCCCCCAAAAAATGTAATAGGAGGAATTCCGCCTGGACTTTTTTGCTTCATAACAAGTTCCTAAATCTTATTTTTAGTGTGATATGCTTCAGCTTTGAGATCTACTGTTAATCAGACAATCTCTCTGGACATCAGCTACACCTAGTCTAATATTTACCCAAAATAATTTTGGCAGGATTGGAAATCTACTGTTCCTCTGTGCAGAGCTTCTTCCCACTCATAATGAGAGTAGAACAGACAGAGGCCAAAACTACAGAGCCCACCCATTTTCAGTACTCCAAAGGGTTCAGACAAAAATTCAGTTTGAATTGGGCCTTATTTTAGTTAGGAGTTTTAGGGAAAAAATGCCAGAAAGGGTTAAAGTTTACAAGTGTGTATTCCTAGTGTCCATGACATGGTATGAAGTGGCGTGATGTGTCTTTTTTAGGTACAGCCATTCCACTCCACAAGTGCAACGTAACTTCTGGAGAGCAAGACAGTTGAGATTAAAACCTTTTTCAGGCTTTTGCTCTTACCTGAACACACAACGTTCTGCACCATGTTTGAGAAACTATCAATTCCTATACGAAGACATTCACTTAGTGGAGCCT
>JACM01045122.1:0-11086 GCA_000787095.1 Periophthalmodon schlosseri
GAAAAAATCCAAAAGTGATTTAAAGAGTATATTTTCTGGAGCCTGTGATAAATCTGAGCTTTTCCTGGTCCTGTACACAAAAAGGTGAGAGTGACTAACTGTAAAAAACGATTGGCTAATGCTAGCTAGCTTGTGACTGTAATGTTATTTGAGAGGGACTTGTTTAACAGCACAAATCAGCTCACCTGTTGTAGTTCAAATAAGTCAGTTCTTCATGGTCAGATTGTGTTAAAACAAAGCTCAGATTAAAGTCTAACAAGCCTCAGACAAAGCAGTGCTTACAATTAGCAACACACACACAGGGAACGTTGATGACATCAGCTGCAAAGTTTCTTACTGTGTGGGAGGGGCCACCTCTCCACAGACCTGACCTATGATAGGCCTGGTGGCTTCACCTGCTTGTCTCTATGGAAGCTGAATGCCGTATTGAGGAACAAGTCAATGTATTAATCAGATTTCCTGTTGACTGATTCTATAGTAGTCACTGTCCTGATGTTCAGAGCTGCAGTAGCTGTAAATGTTGCGTGTTTTCTTTAATTCATTTTGGCTAACCCAAAATGCTACCTGTTCCTTGCCTGGAGCTTCAGCCAGAGTCCTGAGTAGCAGTTTGTCACTTTGCCTGGTGAGCTGTAGTGCTCACTGCAGGTGGTAACACTCACAGCCAATTTTAGACAACACTGAACACCTCCTTCTCGTCTTCTTTTGGTGCTCAGAACAAAAACACTGATGAAGCTCAGCTCATTGCTCCGATTCTACTCAATGTAATTTATATAACAAAACAGCTTCAGCTGACCAAAATGCTTCACATAAAAGTCAACACAAAACACACACACAGATAACACCATACATAGGTAAAGAGCAATAAAACACCTGTATATCCTGTGTAGTGTTAAATGCCAGGGAGAAGAGGCGGGTTTAGTATTAAATACCAGGAAGAAGAGGTGGGTTTTCAGTCTCAGATCACTGCTCTTGGTGCAGGTTTGCTCTTTTCTATAATTTTTGTTTTAATTTGCTGTGAAAAATATTACCATTTCACGTATAGATTTTAAGGCATTTATATTTCTTTTTCATTTTTGAGTGATTTTTAAGTTCTGTATATAATTTTGGGTTCAGGGTCCAACATTTTAAAGTGAAAAACTGCCTCATCAAAGACTGAATCCAGAGTGAACCAGGTCTGAAATGGTCACACATAATGCTGCACCATGTAACGTCTCTGAGGGGGGGTCAGACACCCTCTCACCACCTGCATATCTAACTTGCATTTATTCAATTAGATATTTTTTGCTTTGCTTACAAACGCTTCGAAAGCCATGCGATCAGGGTTGCGTCTCCACAGATCTGACCTGAAATGCGGCCTTGTGATGTCACCTGCTTGTGTAGATGAAGATACGCAAGTTTAATGCCATACTGTAGAACATTCCAGACAAAGCGATACCATCTCCAAGTTAAACTGTACTTTTAACTTGACTGAAACTGGACTTTTTGAATATTTTTTCAATACATTTTTTTCAATACAGGAAAACAAAAGAAGAAAATGCCTCAGCTAACATCACAATACCATACTTGTCTATACTGTGCATGCTTAGCTGCTAGCATAATTAATATAGCAGAAACAATATCCAGCATGTACTATTGGGAGCTTTTAAAGAGGCAGCCAACACACACAGCATCGTCCATGTCACGCTATAGCTAGCATGCATGCTACACCCACGTCAGCGCCTCACCTTGCCTTGCCCTCGGAGGTCTCCCTGGGGCATTACGTAGGATTTATGATACAGTCTTAATATGCTAAAGCCGAGCAGGTGACTGAGTGCGCGAGCTAATGTTGCTAAGCTCCTCGTCTATGGGGACTCCCTCTCATAAGCATAAGCCATGCTAATCCCCTAAACGCTGAACGCCTTCGTCATCAGGGCAGTCCTGAGCCCCACCTCCGTCAGCACCCGGGCATCCAGGACACCAACGGCTCTAAGGCAGGTTTAGAGTTTGGAGCGTGGACGTGAAACAGTGCCATATGTTCTGCTAAATGTGGATCTGTGGTGAATGTGTTCAGTACAAGATAAAATAAATAAAAATGCATCACTTTGTAGAATTTACAGATGTGAAAAGAGTTTAAAGGTGCACTATGTAACATTAAAGGACAAAAAGCTGTAAGAGTGAAGACGTTTCGCTGCTCATCCAAGCCACTTCTTCAGTTCTGGTCAGATTACTGGTGGACACTGCCTTATATCTTTCTGAAGGGAGGGGCTCACGACATTGAAGTAATCACCAGTAATCTGACCAGAACTGAAGAAGCAGCTTGGATGAGCAGCAAAACATCTTCACTCTTTCAACTTTTTGTCCAGTTGACAGATTTAACTTTTGGCTTTTACTATGGATCAGACCTTGACGACTGAGGGATTACACAGATATAAATGCAATGATAAAAATGCATTCTCCACAGATCTGATCTGTAATTTGGCCACATGGAGATTTTCATTTAAAGTCATTCTGTGGAACATTCAAAGCAATGACATCTCCAGATAGAACAAAGTTTAAATGTATACTTGGAATAGTTTATTTATTTATTTGAAATCTTAGTTTATCTGCAGTTACAGTTTAAGTCCAGTTCATGTTCTCTGAATCATGAAGCTGGTCCAAATTAGCCCTGGCTGTAGTCCTGCATATTTGTGGTTTGTATTTGCATACACTGGTTTAAATATTCACTGTTCTTTTAATAAATAAGTACAAAAATAATGCTCATCATTTTAAAGCTGTAAAAATCCTGTCTCTGATTTGAAACATGGCCAATAATAAAACAGGTGAACTGGGTATGTCCTCTCCACAAAACAATATTCTCATTGAAGCAGCCCTACCAACAGCACCTCCCCAAGACAGCTAGCATCAAGGAAACTCCCCACAGCAGTGTCCTTAAGGGCCCATTAATCCGATGCTAACGGCTAACCAAGTCTGACACCAGCTCCAACTGTCTAATTTATGAAGTTGAATTAGGACAGAGCAAACACAACCCTAAACCCTTAAGCTAAACCCTAAGCCCTAACTCTAACCTTAACCCCTAAACTTGAACCATAAACCTAAACCCTAACCCCTAAAACCTAAATCCTAACCCTAAACACTAAACCCTATCTCTAACCCTAAACCTAAACCCTAACCCTAAACCCTAACTCTAATCCTAAACCCTAACCCCTAAACTTAAACCTTAAACCTTAACCCTAAACCCTAACCCCTAAAGCTAACCCCTACCCCTAAACCCTAACCCTAAACCCTAACCCATTCTCCTTCACACATCTCCATGTCGTCATATGTGGGATGGAAAACCTCAGATTGCGTTATCTGATAAGCCAAGCACAAAACTACAAGTTTAGGCAGGTCCGAGCAAATATGTATTTCAAAAGTGAGATGGCGACTCAGCGCGGGGTATTACCAAGATGTTATTTTGTTCTTTAAAAAATGTGGTTTTGAGAAAATGGGACAAATACAGAAGGAGGGGCTTGTATTTTGCTTTGGCTCGATGGATTGGAAACAGTATAAAGACCTCTCTGGAAGTTTGTCTGAGGACTTCTCTGGTCAAGAGAACTCTTACTCTTATTTGGCCTCCTGCTTGTTTCCATGGAAATGTTGCGTCTTTGGCTATAATATTCCACTGTAAGTCATACAACATATCTATCTCAATGGAAAATGTTTCAAAGTATGGATTTACCTCTATTTCCAGGGAATCATACAGGTTTGCAGTTAGAAGCACCTAGCTTAGTGATTTCAGTTTTATATCAGGCCAAACCCTGAGTCTGTTTCAGCTCCAGTAAAACGTGTGACCTCTACAGTCTGAAATGTGCTGGTCACTGTATGTGATGATCATAAGTGATCATCATATGGGATTATAATATGTGAATGCATTCTTTTTGTATGAGATTCACTCTTGATGTGATGTGGTTGTGACGACTCTTGCGGCTCTATTAAAAAGTCAGGTTCCTGAGGTGACCCGGCTCCGGTCACGTAGCCCTGGTCGTTCACGTGTCTTGTTCAGGCAGGGGCCTCAGACTCTATTGTCTTAAGCTGTGGGACACTTTGATAATCGCCACTGTTCTACTTTTTAATGAGGCTCCCGTAGTTTCTCTTTGTTTTCTCAGGAAACAGTCGCTGATAAGATCTGAGAGCGAAGCACAGGTCAGTAGACCATGACGTGCACACTGCTTTGACGTGCACACCGCTCAGACGTGCACACCGCTCAGACGTGCACACCACTCTGACGTGCACACCGACCAGACGTGCACACCGCCCTGACATGCACACCAACTAGACATGCACACCACCCTAAACACACACAGCCCAGACGTGCACACCACCCTGACGTGCACACTGCCCTAAACACACACACACTGGTACTGCACAGTTTTGTACAGCTCCATTTGATGTGACATTTGGAAAGTCCATCACTCATTTACAACTTTTGTGTTTTTGGGAAATTAAAATGCAGATTCTCTGCGGTCATTCTGGCAGCTTTTCAGTTTGTGACAAAATATATAACACTTTTCCACCTTCAAGGCTCAAAGTACTTAAATTCAAGGAACCACTCACCCATTCACACACACATTCATACACCAGTGTACACAGACACTGGGGGTGAGGGCGGTTAAGTGTCTTGCCCAGCATTAATTTGTGGGAGCTGGAATTGTACCACCAACCTGTGGGTCAGTGGATCTGAGCATTCAGCTCTACCATTGATGTTTATGTTGAGAGCAGGATTCTAACTGCCAGCCTCCAGATCAGTGGACAAACACTGTCATGAAACACATTTAAACACACTATCGATGAATAACTTGACAAACTTCCTCTAGCTTTACATATTTTTTGTTTTTTCATCTGAGTGTTGTGGATTTGATGATTTTTAGCGCACTGTGGCCATCTTGGCTGTGCTGTGGCCTGGGCCCAGTCCTGGTTCAAAATTATCACTTCATTATTTCTGCAGCTTTGAGGTTTGAGCATGTTTTGGTGAGTCACGCAGCAGAAGAACTGGCAGTCTCAACACCATTTGCACCCAATCTGGAATGTTCTTCTACCCGATGGTTCTGTTCATCTCTCTCCTCTTCACACTCTGATTCTGAGCTCCATCCCTCCTCTTCACTCTCTACTACTGCAGCTCTAATTTCAAAGCACCAAAGCCTCAGTTCTGTGATTAATTACAAACTGAAGTGTTTTGGCTCTACGGCGACAGCATCATCTCTAATACATCACCTCAGTTTGGTAGATTAAAGTAGAACTAAACTCAAAATCCAAAACCAGCTCATTATTATTACTGTGTTGTCCTTGTTATAGTCTTGGCATTTTATGGCTTTTATTTTGAGTTTTATTTTTGAAAATGTAACAAAAATGCATATGAAACGCCCCCTGCAGGTTAAACAGAAGTTACAGTTATCTTTCTGTGTTTGGGAGTTGAGCACACCGCAGTGACACTGGTACACTGTTTTACAGGGTCTATGCTCTATATGCCATAGAGCTGCAGACTGTGTCGTCAAACCTCTATGATGTTCCGTTAGCCTAATGCTAAACCAGTGGATGTTTGAAGATGCTAAACATTAGCATAGCACTGATTCACTGATTGACACTGCAGACTGGGATGGTAATCCTGGGACATTTTGATCTTTTGAGCTCTTGTCTCATTCCTTGGAAAAACTGTGCTGGGTTTAAAATGACACAAAAAAAACCCAAAAACAAAACAAAACAAAAAAAACGGGCAGATAAAAGTTCAGTTGTTAATCTGCAAATTCTGTGTCTGGACGACTGTGGAGGGATGATAATAATGAACGCAACGCGATAAATCTCTATGGAGACAAGCTAGTGGCCAGCCCTCCAATAGAAAAGTGACATAGAGCAGCTTTAAACCAGGTTATTAATCTAATACTAAAGCGTTTACGTCATGGGGACCTGAGTTTTGTTCTTATCAGAGGTAGATCCCAGTGAAACGAGAGTGAACAGATTTCCAGCCTCACATAATCACACACATAGCACATACATGTAGCACTCACATACATAGTAGATGTATCGCACACACGCAGCACACACATAGCACACACACACGTAGCACACACATAGCAGACGTATCGCACACATGTAGCACACACACATGTATAACACACACACATAGCACACACACATGTAGCACGTTCATTTGAGTTTCAGTCTGTCTCTGTGTTGTCCCTGAATTCTGTTTGTGCCACAGCTGTGAATAACCCATCAGTCTGGTGTTAGCCTGTCACCCACGACACGAAGACGAGCAGATCGATAAGAAGACAAGAAGAAGAGGAGGAAGAAGAGGAGAGGCGGAGGAGAAGGAAGAAGGGAATGAGGAGGAAGAGGAGGAGGAAGAAGAGGAAGGCCAGGGGAATGACTCCGCTGCTTTGTAATACCATCATAAATCATGATGGACGGTTAGACTCTAAAAGTGACAGGCCTCATCTAAACAGGAGGAACAGACTGGGCTGAAATTTGCATTAACATTAGCATTCTAATCACAAAAATATGAAATATTACATAAACTTGACTTTTAAAGGCATTATTAAAGGTCCATGTTACTCTATTCTCTGATCTCTGTTCTAATGTTGTTTCCTCATCACAAACAGACCTGGAGATGTGTTATGTTTCATTCATACGTTTAACACACAAACCCTGCATATTCCCTGAATTCTTCTCTCAAACGGAAAACACTCTGTACCACCTTGTGATGTCATGTGGTAATACAGAAAGTGCTCCACTGTGTTTTTAAATCCATACACCTTCACTAGAATCATTTGGACCATTTCAGCCCTGGAAATGACAATCTCTACTGAACTAAAAGTAAAAGGAGCTGTTAACTTGAAAACTACCACTACATGACATCACAAGGTGGAACAGAGCATGTTGAGCTTTGGAGATGTAGACAGACTAATACTAAAGGGTCAAACGAATGTAGACCGACTAATACTAAAGGGTCAAACGTGTGAATGAAACAAAACACAACTCCAGATATGTTTTTGAGGAGGGAAGAGCATTATAACATGGCTTAAGCTCACAAGAGGAAGTTTTGTACCATAGGAGCTTTAAAAAGCAGCATATGTCGGTTAGTGTTGTGTTTGTAACAGTAGTGCTTAAAAGTTTATCTGTGTTATATTCACTTCTAATTGTTGCCTGTGGAGGGTGGAAGACATAATCCAAGTGTTTGAGCAATTACAAATATTGTATTAAATACTTGAAATATTAAATATACTTTTGGGGTTTGAGACTTTGCAGATTATGTTCATATTGTGAGGGTGTTACGTTCACATTGTGTCAGAAAATGTGGTTAGTTTCATGTACTTTGCCTAAAAATACAGTTTATCCATCTTTCACACAATACAAGGACTACGATGTTAGACTGAAGCTCACTGAGCCTCTTAAGGTGGACCAGTCCGGTCCCGTCTCCCCTCTTAAGGCAGCCCGCACCAGTGCTGTCTCTCCTCCTAAAGTGGACCGCTCTAGTCCTGTCTCTCTTCCAAAAGTGGACCAGTCCAGTCCCGTCTCTCCTCTTAAGGCGGACCGGTCCAGTCCTGTCTCTCCTCCTAAAGTTGACCACTCCAGTCCTGTCTCTCCTCCTAAAGTGGACCGGTCCAGTCCTGTCTTTCCTCTTAAAGCGGATTGGTCTGGTCCTGTCTCTCCTCTTAAGGCGGACTGGTCCTGTCTCTCTTCTGTGCTCTCCCTTATGGACATCCTGCTCTGTAATTACTCCACCTTAAATGGCTCATAGGTGTGAGTGGGACATTCATTCTCTTTATGTTCCCGCCTTAGAAAATAAAAAGATACAAATGCAATAAATCCTCCAGTTCTTCTGGGACGAGCGCTGCAGTCCCACAGCAAAACGCAAAAGGAAACAGACGAATGACCTTGTCCCTGGAAATATATGACTATCACATTACACAGGGCTGTGTCACTGTAGAGGCCTGGGATCTGTCTGAAGAACGAGGGATAAGAGGACAGGGAATATAAGCTTTCATTTTGGTAAAAAAAAAAGAAACTGGTGGCGTCACCTCCTCATATCCATGGAGATAGATTAGGTTTAATGCCATTCTGTAGAACACTGTAAATAATGCAATGACATCTCCAGGTGGTGGAGCAGAAAAGTTACATAGTGCAACTTTGGAATCGGTCTTGAGCATCGAGTCTTTTCCTTGAGTACTGAGTCTTTTCTTTTGCATCAAAATCGAGTTTGAAATTTTAGTATTCTGAAAGCATTACTTTGGCTTCACCATGAAACAGGTCAAAAATGGATCAGCTCGGCTCACATGTCCATAACCTCTATACACACATCCATAACCTCTATAAACACTTTGCCTGGAGTGACTTTGACCAGAGATAAAATATCAGTTTCAGTAAAAAAACACAGTATAAAAGGATGTTAGGGGACTGGAGACAGGGTGCAGTGTGCTGTAGTCAGACAGGGGGCAGTAGAGGACCCCTGCAAAGCCTTACAGAGATGGATGACCACGAATAATGACTCTGCTCTGACGAATGCTCGTGTCTCCTCACAGCCACCTGCGTTTCTTCAAAGTCTAGATCTGGAGTTAACACAGTTTAAGACCAGACTGAACAGCGCCCTCTGTCTGTCAGATCCTCTCAGTCTTTAATGCAGTTTAAGACCAGACTGAAACCCACCTCTTCTCCCTGGCATTTAACACTAGACAGGATATACAGGTGTTTTATTGTTCTGTTCATATGTATCGTGTCATCTGTATGTTTGTTTTGTGTTGAATTTTATGTGAAGCACTTTGGTCAGTTCAAGTTGTTTTAAATGTGATATAGAAATAAACTTGAGTTAGAGTTTGATCAAGTCTGGAGTTTAAATCAGTGAGTATGTGAACTTGGAGGAGCAGAAGGTGTCCAGTGAGGTTAGTGAGACGACTTGAATTAGGGTTAGAACTACACACATTCATATACAGTGTACACAGACACTGTGGGCGAGGGGGGTTAAGTGTCTTGTCCAAGGACACAACGACAGCATTCGTCTGTGGGAGCTGGAATTGCACCCCTGTGGGTCAGTGGATCTGACTGCTCTGATGGTTTGACCAATGATGTTTATGTCAAGAGCAGGATTCGAACCCGGCGACCTTCAGATCAGAGGACAAACACTCTACCAACTGAGCCTCTGTCGCCATGATACCCCATTTGAGCAGGTATCAATACTGCAAAAAAATCACATTCACGGGACAAAATCTGAGCTTTCCTCAACAGTTTTAGTTTCATTTTGAGCTGTATATGAACAAATATAAGACTCATGGAGACCTAAAGACAGGCCTATTATTTTGTGTTTGAAAATCACATTATATTACTGAAAAAGCAGCATGTTTCATCTCCATTGTAGAATCGTAATTGGTATCGAGTATTGAGTCTATTCCTTAATATCAAAAAGCTATTAATTTAGTTTTACATTTTATTCTCGTGACACTAGTTTGGAGACACAAGAACAGAGGAGTCAAATGCTGTGGCTAAATCACTGGTGGTGTTGGAACATGGAAACTAAAATAATCAAATTAGGATTAACACAATTCCATGTTTTGAATATTATGCAAACTCAAGAGGAAACTAGCAAACAGTAAAACAAAGATATACAAAAAAACACATTGGAGAAGCATTATGATGAGGAGGATTAAAGATGGCTGCACACAATTATAATAATCAAACATTCATTTTCATCATAATGCTGTATGCTCTTTCATACATCTTTAAACGTGGAGGACCTGATTTTCACAGCACAGAAGAAGAAGAAGCAGGTTTTTGACTGTGTCTAACTCCGCGGTTCTCACAAATCCTTTGGCATTAATATTAATATAATATTAATATTCGTGAAATATTCAGCTTTAAAACAGCTATGTTCAGACAGTGAAGTGAAACTGGGGTGGACTGCCCAAGAGCAGCCTATCAGAGCTCTGCTTTCGGTGCTTACTTCCTGGTTGATGAGAAGTAAAAATACTTTTATTAGCTTTTTTTAAATGTACTATTATTAGCTACAGACAGTGTTCAGCGTCTCATTGTCATAAAGTGCAGCTCTCACAAAACACTCTGAGGAAAACGCTTTACATTCTGTTGTATAAAATAAGTGATACGTATGATCTGTAGTTTAACCAAGTGAAAATAAATAAAACTAAACACAAATATTTACTCAATTACAACTGAAGTCATGTAGCCTAGCCTCACTGTACACACACACACACACACACACACAGATATACTATATATTAACTATATCCTTCACAGTCAAACATCTATTTTCACTATGACGTCCAGTGACAGCAGCAGAGGATGGACTCTAACCTTAAACCTTCAGAATATCGTGTGTACATCTCTGTTGGTTCTTTGTGTTTGTTAAATCCGTCTCTTTCTCACAGCTCACATTTGCATTCACACATTTGCATTCACACTGTGGCTAAAACTCAAACATCAAAAATACATGAGGGGAAATCTTAGTGACAGAAAGTAGAACAAGTCAGAGATGAATGAACTGGAATATCTGACGTCTCTGCAGCCCCCAGAGCCCCCAGCGCCCCCAGAGCCCCCAGTGCCAGGACAGAGCCCCCAGCGCCAAGATAGAGCCCCCAGAGCCGGGACAGAGCCGGGGCAGAGCCAGGGGAGAGCCCCCAGAGCTGGGAGTGTTATTGGGGAGAGATGCTGCAAGACCCGTTTTCTGGATCTAAAAATAGCCTCGCTCCCTCCTCTTCTCACACTCCTCTCTCTGCTCCCTCTGCTCCCTCTCCTCGCTCCTCTCTCCTCTCTTCCTCTCTCCTCTCTTCCTTTCTCCTCCTCTCCTCCCCCCTCCTCTTCCTCTCCCCCTCTCTCCTCTTCCTCTCTCTCCACTCTCCTCCTCTTCCTCTCTCTCCTCACAATCGGAGCCTCTTCTTGTGCATTGAATAGAAGGATTTAGTCAAAACACTTTTCATTTCCTCGTCTCCTGAGCGTTTAGTGAAGTTTGGCCTGTTATTATTATGTTATTCTGTTATTCTAGTGTTATTCTTGTGTTATTCTGGTGTTCTCATGCTATTCTAGTGTTATTCTGTTATTCTGTTATTCTCGTGTTATTCTCGTGTTA
>KN469791.1:4706-15988 GCA_000787095.1 Periophthalmodon schlosseri
CGAGGTCCGCGCTCTCCCACGCCCCCCGCAGGTAAGAGTCGAGCTGCTCGGCCCGCCGGGAGGACAGGGGTCTGTAGGGTCGGCCCGTGACGGCGTCCGTCAGAGGGTCTTCGTCCTCCTCTTCCTCCTCCCGCTGTTGAGATGCCTGCTCCTCTTCCTCCCACAGCTTCTGGACCTCCGCTGCCACTGGATACTGATACAATTATATTGTAAAGTTAAATCAAACGCAGTGTTGGGAAGTAACTGAACACATGTAACAAAATACATATTCAGAATACTAATTTGGAGTAACTGTTCTGGTACAGTTACTTTTTCATTTGGAGGTATTCAGAAAACAGTTACTTTACTAAAATCAAAAGGAACACATTGTGGTACTTTATTATGCAATTCTGGCTTCAAACTGCTCTGTTTTAGTAAAGAAAATAGAAAAATCTTACATGCACTCATCACAAAAGCTGTTCTGAATTTTTTTATGACTGATTATACAAAGACCAACAGTGGAACAAACATGAAGTTGTTTTTTTTTTGAATCCTTTGTCATGTTTTTTACACTATAATATAATAATTATGTATTTAGAATACAGTTCTCTGATCGGTCCATGTAACAGAATACATTTTAAAAGGTCCTATATTACACAAAATGGACCCTTGTAGCTTTAAGCCATGTTATAATGTTGTTACCTCCTCAAAAACAGACCTGGAGTTGGGTTTTGTTTCACTCACACATGTTTGAGTAACTCTTTATTATTAGTCTGGCTACATCTTAAGCTCAAAATACTCTGTTCCACCTTGTGATGTCATGAAGCGGTAGTTTTCAAGTTAACAGCTCCTTTTACCTTTTGTTCAGTAGAGATTGGCAATTCTGTGGCTGAAATTATCAAAATGATTCTAGTGAAGATGTATGTAGTTTAAAAACAAGAATTTGGTCTAAATCTGCAGGATTTGTGTGTTAAACATGTGTGAATGAAACAAAACACAACTCCAGGTCTGTTTGTGACGAGGAAACAACATTAGAACAGATCAGAAAACAGTGTAATATGGGCCCTTTAATGCAGGTATTCAGTCTGTAACTCACTGATAAAACTGTATGAAATATTTCTTGAAGTGAAATTTTACCCATAAAAGCCAAACCATCTGTGCTTATTTTCAAGACGCCGGCTTGATGATCAATCCCCTCTTTTATTAACTCGTTTTAGATGAATATTGTGATTTAAAATGCGCAAATTATAACAATGATCCACAGGAGTCAGAGATTAGAACTACAGAGCGACACAAACGCTTTATGTGTTCTTTAAAATAAATATGCTGTCAAATAAGTATAAACTGTGCAATATGTCTAAGAAAACATATCTTTAAAAAGGCTGAAATTTCAAAATGATTCTAGTGAAGATGTATGTAGTTTAAAAACAAGAATTTGGTCTAAATCTGCAGGATTTGTGTGTTAAACATGTGTGAATGAAACAAAACACAACTCCAGGTCTGTTTGTGACGAGGAAACAACATTAGAACAGATCAGAAAACAGTGTAATATGGGCCCTTTAATGCAGGTATTCAGTCTGTAACTCACTGATAAAACTGTATGAAATATTTCTTGCTGAAGTGAAATTTTACCCATAAAAGCCAAACCATCTGTGGAAAAACAGCTCAACGACGACTGTAACAAAGCACCTTTTTTCTATTTAGCTGTAATGCAAGTAACAAACTACTCCAATTCTGAAATGAGCTATGAGCAAAAAAGATATTAAATCAGACCTATTCTTCAAAATGGACTTTTCAGAGCTTTTAACCATGTTATAGTTGTTTCTTCTCATTTACCCTCTCAATGTTATTTTTGGAGTGATTCATGTTTGAGTAAATCTTTAATCGCTTATTTTCAAGACGCCGGCTTGATGATCAATCCCCTCTTTTATTAACTCGTTTTAGATGAATATTGTGATTTAAAATGCGCAAATTATAACAATGATCCACAGGAGTCAGAGATTAGAACTACAGAGCGACACAAACGCTTTATGTGTTCTTTAAAATAAATATGCTGTCAAATAAGTATAAACTGTGCAATATGTCTAAGAAAACATATCTTTAAAAATAGAAAAAATATGACAGGGTTTTTTGGCGAATAAAATTAAATAATACAGTGCCAGTGGAGTAACAGGTTTTCCCTGTGTCAATGTAAAGGCTCTTCATACATCTACTGTAACACACACACGGACCGACCTCTGAAAGATATGACTTGACGCTGTCCTCCAGATACTCGGGGACGTCCAGCAGAAAAGGCCGTCTGTCCCTCGCTCCGGCCTCCTTCACCAGCTCACGGTGGTACTTCGCATGGGTCAGGGGGTTGTTGTTTTCATCCAGCAGCTCAAGTTCCTACAAACACATAGAAATATACACTACGAGTCAAAAACTTGGACACACCCTCTCATTTTTTGTATTTTTACTACTTTATACCTGTTATATACACAACTATATGAAGTAAGATATATGGAATTATGTAGCAAAGAAAAACTAACACTACGTTGTTTTTTTGGTTTTTTTTTAATGGCAACAATTGTGTGAGGTGTGTTAGTTTCAGTGTCGTTAACTTCTCCCTTCAGACAGATATAGGGCAGTGTCCAGCAGTGATCTGACCACAACTGAAGAAGCGGCTTAAATGAGCATGAAACGTCTTCACTCTAAAACTTTTGTCCTGATCAACGCCCCCCTCAGGGTCAAGGTGTGACCAGAAGAAACCCCGCTGCCCTTAGCTCTACTGACTATCTGACAAAAAAAACAATTAAAAAAAGAAACAAAAGAGCAACGGAAGGAGAAGGGAGGAAGGAGAAAAGGGAAAAAAGGAACTGGAATTGGAACCTCACTAAAATTATTTACTTTTTTTCCTCTTCCTTCTAAATTTTCTGCCATTTCCCTCGTATTTCTTTAGTTTTCTTTTTCTGTTTTATTACTACACACACACACACACACACACACACACACACACACACACACACACACACACACACACACACACACACACACACACAAAGAACAGATGAAATTCTTATTGTCTTGTCACTTTTCCCTCAAGTCAAAATGTCTCATGTCTTTATTGTTTATAGTGATAATGACAATGATAAATAGACAAATAAATAAAACTTTTGTCCAGTTGATAGAATAGAATTTTCTTTTGCTATGGCTCATACCTGACTGAGGGATTACACAGACAGGACAGTACCTTTTTTTGTATTTTTTCCTCTTTCCACTACTGATAAAAGGTAAAATAGTTGATACCTTGAGTTTTAAACATGCTAAAGCCGCCGCCCTCTTTTCTGCGGTGGCTCGGTTGTTTGCGGTGGCTGTAAACTGCATCTCTTCAGGCCAGCGTAGTGTCAGCTCACATTTCTTTACCTTCCCTCCAGTTATTTTATACTGGGTCAGCTCCTGTAAAAATAAGAATTCAGAAAACACGCAACAAATCATATGGGAGCTTATTTCACTTTTGGCTTGTCCCTCATTTACGCCACTCACCCTGATTCTTTGGGATGAGGTGGCCACTTGAATGACTCTTGTGAGCAGAGACTTGGGTTGTGGAAAAAGGGAAACCGCTTGAGTAACTTCAGGATTTTCTTCGATAAGCATCTGTTTTTGTCCATTTGATACTGATCTAGACATATGAAAGTTGTCTTCGCAAACGTCCTCGTCTTTGTCAAAGAGGTGTGACTGCAGCCCTCCTCTCCCTCTGCCCGCTCTTCTCTGGGGGAGCTGATTGTTTGGACCGATCACACCCATGTCCTGAAAAAAAAAACCAACAATCCATTATCCTTTAAGTCTTTGAGTCTTTCTTGTTTGTCAAACTTCCCTTCATTAGATACAGGAACCCTCCACTTTCACTTTAAGACCACTGTGTATATAAATGGACATAGGATTGGCTCTTTGGTTGCTATGATACTGGCGAGCGGAATTAGAAATATGAAACTCGGCTCTTAATTTGCCCCTGAAACCATGAGCCTCGACAAGCTTCATTTGACTGGAGCCGAACGCTGTGGATGATGTCACTTAGTTCACTTCTTTATACAGTCTGTGCTTCTGACACGAATTCAAACAGGCATGGTATAGGTGAAGTGCTTTGCTCAGAGGTACATAAACAGTTGGCAAATGTATTGACAGATGGAGCATTACCGCCTTTTGATCACTTGGCATGTCTCCAACAACTATTACCTCTCAAACGTGGGTGGCCAAGGAATGACCTTGAGTGACTTCTTATGTATTTTCTTGTCCCTATGTGTCGTGTTTTCTGTATATTTGTTTTTTGTTGACTTTTATGTGAAGCATTTTGGTCAGCTGAAGTTATTTTAAATGTGCTATATAAATAAACATGGATTGAATTTATATAAAAATGGATAAACAAACTTACTTTCAGTTTCTGGCACACAGCAGCTGCAGCAGCACGTTCAGCGTCAATCTTTTTGGAAGCGAACGCCTCCTCTTCAATTTTACAAGGCCATAGCACTGTCACGGTCGCCTTCTATAATAAAACAGTTGTCAAAATCCTATTTATTCAACATATTCGTTTATTAACAGTGCACTTTTGATCATTTCTACTGCTAACCTTAACACCGTCATATTCACTGCAGCTGTACTGGACTAGTTTGGATGTGTCGCTGATTCCCAAAGAACGAGAGATTGTATTGTGCAGAAGACCCTTAGAATCTGGAAATTCCTTCAAAAGACTTGGATTAAGGTTTCCTGGAGATACATAAATAGTTACAAAAAGCATCTGGTTATTGCATACAAACATGTCAGGGTGGAGACGATAAAGAATTTCAGATCAGCATCTTTACAAAACGAGGATGCCCTTGAAGTACACTGCCCGCCGAGAGCTGTCAACAGTTAGCCACGTTAGCCGCCGGTGCTAACACTCACCTCGTTTTCCGTGATGGAGGTGTGTCCCGTGGTCCTGGTGACTCCGGGGTTTGGTCCGATACCAGCGCATCCCCTCGCTCCAGTTTGCCGCAGTTTGGGCTCTTGATTGCACACATTTGCCCAGACTACAGAGCGCTCTCATCCGCACGAGTAAAACACCGGGTAGCGCCATCTTTAAACTGCAACTACTTCTTCTACGGCCTCAAGCGGAAGTGATGGATTTTTCGCCATTTTTGGAGTGAAGTCGGGTTACAGCGCCACTTGTCGGTTTGGATGTTTAGTCAATAAAAGCGCTCTAGACATTTGTTTATGATGAAATGATTTACAAAGAGTTAATAGGCCTTCACTGTAATAACAATGTAATAATATTTTTTATTTTAGTTAGTAGTTTTGTCCACAATTTCTGTTTTTGTTTTGTCAGGCTCAGTTGGTAGAGTGTTTGTCCACTGCTCTGAGGGTTGACGGTTCGAATCCCACTTTCAACATAAACATCATTGGTTGAGCGGTCAGATCCACTGACCCACAGGTTGGCGGTGCGATTCCAGCTGCCACAGATGAATACTGACACTTAACCCACCTCACCCCAGTGTCTGCGTACACTGGTGTATGAATGTGTGTGTGAATGGGTGAGTGGTTCCTTGATGTAAAATGCTTTGAGTGTCTTGAAGGTGGAAAAGTGCTGTATAATACCATTGTGTCATCTCTGTGTAGTTATATCTGGCATAAATAAATTACATTGTAATTCTAAATTAATTAATTAATTAATATTAATACTTTTGATTTATACTTCTATAATAATAATCTAAAATCAAACAGTTTGGAGAAGACAAAAACACATTTATAAGGCCTACTGTTTAAACTATACGATTAATGTCTATTTACTTGAGTTCGTTTACCTTGATAATAAAATGTTTTAAGTACACAGTAACCTTGCAGGTGTTGAAGGGGAGGAAAAATCCCAGGGCCCGTGTACAGTTGCCCATATATTGCTGCATTAACCACTTGTTGGATAAGAGATGGAGCTGGCACTTGTTCTGCTGCTGGGCGTCACAGCTGGTAAGTCCATACTTTTATTTGTATAATATTTTCATACCAGTTTAGGTTCTCAGTAGGCTTTGTTTTGTTTCAGTGTGTGGGTGCGGCGCGCCCGGCCATCCGCCCAACACAAACCGGGTGGTGAACGGCGAGGAGGCCCGTCCGTACAGCTGGCCGTGGCAGATCTCCCTCGAGTCCTTCTTCCCCACGTGTGGAGGGACCCTCATTGCGTCCGACTGGGTCATGACGGCTGCTCACTGCATCACGTAAAACGATATTCATGTTTACAAAGAATTTTAGGACTCAAGACTCTCAGTTTAAGCTGATCCAACCTGTTCATGAACTTCAGCTTCCTGGTATTGGTGGGTTTCAGATTCTATGTCATTCTCCCAGACGGGAAGGAGAATCACTTTTTTTTTTTTACTGATAATGCTGTACTTTCCTATGAAATATTAAAAAGGTAAATTAGCAAAAGTTAAACCTGATCATTTATATTTGTTACTAGACACTGGAACTGGCCACGTTACAACAAAAAAAGCATTTTAACAATTCAGTTTTAGCGGTGCCCCATCTGTTTTAAATATTATCGACCAATAGAATGTTGTGATGTCACCTGAAACCCAGAAATATGCAACAGCAGTTCAGTTGGTAGAGTGTTTGTCCACTGACCCAAAGGTTGGCGGTTCAAATCCCGCTCTCGACGTAAACATCATTGGTCGAGCGGTCAAATCCCGTGAGCCACAGGTTGGCGGTGCGATTCCAGCTGCCACAGATGAATACTGACACTTAACCCACCTCACCCCAGTGTCTGCGTACACTGGTGTATGAATGTGTGTGTGAATGGGTGAGTGGTTCCTTGATGTAAAATGCTTTGAGTGTCTTGAAGGTGGAAAAGTGCTGTATAATACCATTCTTGATTTCAAGCGCTTTGAGTGACTTGAAGGTGGAAAAGCCATTTACCATTTTGAGGACTTTCCCCACTCAAACAGATTTAAATATTTTGTTTGTTAATCGCTACGGCAACAGTCCCAATTTCCCATTTCTAGATTCCACACCTATAACGTGGTCCTGGCTGAACATGACATGAATAAAGTGGAGGGCCCCGAACAGACGATTAGAGTGGAGAAAATGATCGTTCACCCTAAATGGAATAAAAACTGTCCATCTTGTGGGTAAGTAAAAATAAAAGTAGATTAAAAAACTGCTACTAATATTCAACAAATGCGTCATAATTTTAACTGCGGTGTGTTTACCGCAGTAACGACATTGCCCTGCTGAAGCTGCAGACCGGTGCTGTTCTGAATGACAAAGTCCAGCTGGCCTGTCTGCCCAAACGAGACAGCGCTCTCCCACACAACTACCCCTGCTACGTCACCGGCTGGGGGCGCCTCTACTGTGAGTTACCCCCCGAGTCTGAGCCGGACTCCGCTGCGTCCATTTTGTTTTCGTCGTCGTCGTATTTTAGAGTTAGGTTGTTTTGTTTTTTTAACTTAAAGTGCAGATTTGAATGAAAACAAAAGTGGAGACAATACACAGACAAGTTACTTTTTTCAATCCCAGAGCCCCAAACCAGACCATAAACAAACTGAACGTCCAAGGAACACGTCTGTTATGGAGGTGTCACTACTGCGATCGCCCTGTCGTCATAACAACGCCCTGTATTTGTCCCATGAAGCAATACAATACTACTCAAGTAAACATTTTGTGCTTTACTTAAGTACATTTTTGAACAGGGCTGAAAAGTAAAAGTATCTTTATTATTGTCTGAGACCTGCTGAAAAGTCTGAGGGTTTATTTAACACGTTCAAACTAAAATATACAAATAAAAAACAGCTAGAAAAAAATAAATAAATAATTGATTGTTTCTGTTGAACAAAACTCATAAATCACAAAACACACAAATCTTTATCAAAATCACTATATTTGAAGCTATTCTTACTCTTTACTCTTTAAGTAAATTTTTAAACAGGTTCTTTAATACTTTTTTAAAGTAGATTTTTTCATGTGATACTTTTACACGAATATTTTTTGCTCTGGTATCTGTACTTTTACTTAAGTAACAAAATGTAGTACTTCTTCTGAAATAAAAATCAGTTTGACAAAAACCGTTATGGATTTAGCCAAAAACAAACATTAATTTGACCAAATCTCGACTTGAGCAACTACAACTAAATTAAAATGCCTTTTCAAACTTAACGCTGGCTCTTTTATTATGTCCATTGGTTTCGTTTAGCGGACGGTCCTCAGGCCACTAAACTCCAGCAAGCGCTCCTCCCAGTGGTGGAGCACAGCATCTGCAGTCAGAGCGATTGGTGGGGCAGCTCCGCTAAGACGAGTATGGTGTGTGCGGGAGGAGGCAGCGAGTCAGCGTGTCATGTGAGTAATTGTACTGTGTAGTAAAGTACTCACTAAAATGTCTGTTCCACATGTACTGGGCTTTAAAGGGTCATATTACACTATTTTCTGTGTTCTAATGTTGTTTCCTCGTCTCAAACAGACCTGGAGTTGTGTTTTGTTTGATTCACACATGTTTAACACACAAACCCTGCAGATTGAGGCTGAGTTCTTCTCTCAAAAAACACTCTGTTCCACCTTGTGATGTCATGTGGTGATACAGGAAGTGCTCTGCTGTGTTTTAAACTCCAAACGCCTTCACTAGGATCATTTGGATGATTCTAGTGAAGGCGTTTGGAGTTTACTAGAATCATTTGGATGATTTCAGACCTGGAATTGCCAATCTCTACTGAACTAAAGGTAAAAAGGAGCTGTTAACTTTGAAACTACCGCTTCATGACATCACAAGGTGGAACAGAGCGTTTTGAGCTTTGGAGATGCAGACAGACTGATAATAAAGTGTTACTCAAACATGTGTGAATGAAACAAAACACAACTCCGGGTGTGTTTTTGAGGAGGTAAGAGCAGTATAACACGGCGTAAAGCTCATAAGAATCCATTTTGTGTAATGTGGAACCTTTAAGGGCGACTCTGGAGGTCCACTGAGCTGCAAAGGCAAAGACGGCAAATGGTACGTGGAGGGAGTGACCAGTTTTGTGGACGGACGCGGCTGCAACACCCCCAAGAAACCGACGATGTTCACCCGCGTGGCCTCGTTCATTCCCTGGATTAGTGAGGTAAAGACAGACACAGTGTTACGACGAGGGACGATTATAACCCGCGACAATGAAACGTTCTGTTCTTCTTCAGACCCTGGCCAACAACTGAAGCTGAGCACAACGTGAAAACTTCAGAATAAAGCTTTGAAAAACACATGAATTTACGTTTGTTTTTTTTAAAAATTTAGATCAGTTTTATTTAACTTAAACTTATTTTCAACTTAGATAAAAAATATTCGTGTATTTACATTTTTGATTGTAAAAAAAAAAAAAAAAGTTTTGCAATTTAATCACATATTCAAAACTTAAACTTAACATAGTGATTTATTAAGTGCGTTTTAGTCTGTATCTGTGTATCTGATGTGAATCCCGCTCTCGACATAAACATCACTGGTTGAGCGTCAGATCCAGTGACCCACAGGTTGACGGAACGATTCCAGCTCCCACAGATGAACGCTGTCGTTGTTGTGTCCTTGGGCAAGAAACTTAACCTAATGTGTGTGTGAATGGGTGAGTGGTTCCTTGATGTAAAGTGCTCCGAGTGACTTGAAGGTGGAAAAGTGCTCTATAAAAATGGGACCATTTACAACGCTGTATTTCAAAAGGTCCTGTATTAAGCAAAATGGGTTATTCTGGCTTTAAACCATGTTCTAATGTTGTTACCTCCTCAAAAACAGACCTGGAGTTGTGTTTTGTTTCATTCACACATGTTTAAGTAACACTTTATTATTAGTCTGTCTACATCTCCAAAGCTCAAAATGCTCTGTTCCACCTTGTGACGTCATGAAGTGGTAGTTTTCAAGTTAACAGCTCCTTTTACGTTTTGTTGTGTAGAGATGGGCAGTTCCACAGCTGAAATGATCCAAATGATGCTAATGAAGGTTCTTCCTGTCTTACCACATGATGACATCACAAGGTGGAACAGAGTGTTTTCAGTTTGAGAGAAGAACTCAGCCTAAATACGCAGGGTTTGTGTGTTAAACATGTGTGAGTGAAACAAAACACAACTCCAGGTCTGTTTGTGATGAGGAAACAACATTAGAACATAGATCAGAAAACAGCTCCATCTATTTTAGCACATTTTTGTTTTAAACTAAACCGTTATTCCGAGGGAGTCCAGGTGAAGAAGTTTATATCCTTCAGTTCTCGTGGTAAGTACTCCTGCTCCACGGGCTCACTGAAGGCGGGGTTGTACTTGTAGCCTTTAGCGTAGCCCAGCTGTTTCATGAGTTTGGTGGGAGCGTTTCGGAGGTGAAGAGGCACAGGCGGCAGTGGGCCCTCGTGGTTCCTCAGACAGGCCTTCACGTTATTATAGGCTTTGTACACATCCACTGACTTGGGAGCCTGGGCGAGGTAAACGACACACTGAGCCAGGATAACCTGAGAGAAAAGAAAATCTGGTTTGAAAATGGATTTGCGCTGCTTTAAAAGGTCCTATATTACGCAAAATGGATTCTTGTAAACTTTAAGTCATGTTCTAACGCTGTTCCCTCCTCAAAAACAGACCTGGAGTTGTGTTTTGTTTCTTTCACACATGTTTGAGTAACACTTTATTATTAGTCTGTCTACATCTCCAAAGCTCAAAATGCTCCGTTCCTCCAGGTCCGTTTGTGACGAGGAAACAATATTAGAACAGAGATCAGAAAACAGTGCAATTTTAAACACAAACCTCACATTCAGGCATCCCAATGAAGTGACAAGCCTGGAAAGCAGAGACGGCCTGTGGAAGAGCCAACGGATCCGCCAGACCTGAAAATGTAGCAAAGCCAGGTGAGCGAAATGTAAAAAAAAAGAATAAATAAATAATAAATGCTGGGAATATAGACTGTGTAAAGAAGTGGACTGAGTGAGTGTGACGTCACCCACAGCGTTCGGCTCCAAATGAAACTCATCGAGGCCAGAGCAGTTATAGGGACAATTTGGAGCAGAGTTCCATATTTGGAATTCTGACCGCGAGTATCATAGCAACCAAAGAGCCAATCCAGAGCGAGGCTGTTACCGCTCGCACCGCTGGTTTACTACAGAGCATAGCAAGCAACGCTGTCAATTAAACCTGTTGCTAACGCTACAGGAGCGACCTCGGGCAAAGAAGGCGCTTGATTTGTCTGTTATTAATGTTCATATCTTGATTTACAGACACAATAGCGAAATAAAAACCCCAGGATCATGTAGAGGGTTAATACGAACATCTAAGACCAAAATGACGAGTCTGACAGCAGCAGGTACAGAGAGAGG
>KN469792.1:0-34544 GCA_000787095.1 Periophthalmodon schlosseri
GGAGGGAACAGCAGAGGACCAGAAAGCTCAAAGAGGAGAGGGAAATGAATAAGAGGAACATGGCATTTGGCTTTTGGCCACAAACAAGGACAAGGAAAAACATCCGATAAAGCTAGTTTCCGTGAGTACTAAATGTTGAACGAATATGGTTTAGTTTTGCTTGAATTTAACTTCAGTTTATTGTTTATTTTGCACAATTTTGCTTGGCAATGCATTTATTGTTTTTATCTTGTTTTTATGTATTTTGGCCATAGACTGTATAAAGAAGTGGACTAAGTGAGTATGACGTCACCCATAGCGTTTGACTCCAGTCAAATGAAGCTCATCGAGGCTGGTGGTTAGAGGGATGAATTTGGAGGCAACGCCCCTTCCCACCCGCACCACGGGTTTAGCAGGGAGCGGGTGCTTAGCAACGCTGTCAATCAGACCTGTTGCTAACTCTAGCGGGTGTGACCTCGGGGAAAGAAGGCACCTGATGTTATTAATGTTCATATTTTGATTTACAGACAACATAGCAAAATAAAAACACCAGGATTATGTATAGCGGAGCCGAAAGCGCACCCATGTTCACTTCCTATTTGGAACACAGCAGCTAGCAGGTTAGCTATGTCCATTTATACATAAAGTCTATGATTTTGGCCCACAGATGTTTCCTTTGTGTGGGCCTTATTCAGGACAGAGAGCAGAGTGAAACGAGAGTGAAGAGTGGGAAGAGATATTCACAACATCGATGGGGATCACAAAAAGGCAACTGTACAACTTGTATTTGTGTCTCTCTACAACGCATTCCAGACTTTTACTTCACCCCTCGCGGTATTCTCCAACAGTCTGGTGCGTTCTTAGTTTCCTGTACAGTGGGGATCCATCTATATAAACGCGGAGGTATCATAACTGAAGTGAGCCGTGATTGTGCATTTTTGGAGCGCGGCGTGAGCACAACACGGCCCGTGAAGCAGCCACCATTAATTTGAAGCGAAGCGTTCCCCGTGGGGAAGCGGCGCGGACAGAGACAGATAGAGACGCAGACAAGCTCACAAAGAGAAAGAGCGGCTCATCTGTAACCTCCTGTTGTAATACGCGCTCACACCATCACTCATGTTTCCCCTCCCTGTCAATACATTCTGTTACAACCCAGCCCTCAACCTTGTCCGGTGACTCCGCTCCTGCACTGCTTCACACCGGAGAACAGCTATGGAAACTGGCTGTAGTGTTGATCAATATTTCATTATTATTATCATTATGCCCATACGTACCACCCACTAACTGCTGCTTTTTAAAGGTCCGATATTACACAAAATGGATTCTTACGAGCTTTAAGCCGTGTTTTAATGTTGCTTCCTCGTCAAAATCACACCCGGATTTGTGTTTTGTTTCATTCACACATGTTTGAGTAACGTTTATTATAGCCTGTCTTCAACTCCAAAGCTGAAAATGCTCTGTTCCAGCTTGTGATGTCATGAAGTGATGTGTGTGAGTGAAACAAAACACAACTCCGGGTACGTTTGTGATGAGGAAACAGCGTTATAACAGCTCAGAAAATCGCGAAATATAGGCCCTATAAGTTTAAGTGAACGTCTTGCGCGGAGTAAGAAACACGGTGGCTGCAGTGAAAATGAACTCCTTTCCCCGTCAGTTTGTTAGAGTACAGTTGCCATGGCAGTGATTAGCCGGGGTCACATGGGTCACACAGTTAGTCAGACTGAACTTGAAAAACATGTGAAAGTGAATTAATAAGGGGCAGAGCTTAAGTGCTGTGACTAGTGCAGACTGTAGACTTCAACATCTGCAGTGAGACTATTGAGCCAAGGTTCAGCTGGCCCATTTGTGACCGACCAAACCGCAGAGCTGTCATGGAACAATGAAATCAACAAGTTTTCGACGGGCTGGACTTGGGTTAAAATGTTTGTACCGCTCGTTCAACAGGGTTTTGTCTGTTACTCAGTTCACCAGCACGACATAAAGATTAGAGGCGGCAGAAGCTCAGCTGGTAGAGCGTTTGTCCACTGATCTGAATCTCGACGTAAACATCAGTCATCGGTCAGATCCACTGACTCACAGGTTGGTGGCGCGATTCCAATCATAATAATAATAATACATGGGACTTATATAGCGCTTTTTCAGACACTCAAATACGCTTTACAAACAATAAGAAAATGGTACAAGACGATGGTGGAAATCACGGGGGGAATATCAGATGGAACAGGTGACTTTTTAGTTGTGATTTGAAGTGCTGAAATGAGTCCGAGTTCCTGATGGATTGCGGGACTGAGTTCTAGAGGGCGGGGGAGGCGGCGGCGAAGGCTCGGTTATGGAGGGACTTGTAGGTGATGAGGAGAACCCTGTTTTGGACGCGGTATTGTACGAGGAGCCAATGGAGTTGTTTGAGGACAGGGTGATGTGGTCTCTGGAGTGGGTGTGGGTGAGGAAGAGGAATGATGTAACTAACAACTTTCTTCATCAATCAGAATTCCTGAAGCATCCCTAATATATTCCTTATTCCCCAATATCTCCACTTAACCATAACTCACCTTTTAACCTCCTCCATACGCAGCCCTAACAAAAGTCACCTCTTTTATTCATCAGACGCCTCATTTCCATTCTATCTCTACACTCGAGTGGCCGGAGGGAGATTTCATTGAGGTATTTTCCCATTTTCTGAACAGATGAGGAATTTGACACACCTTGGAAGCTTCCTGACAGCTCAGCCTTGTACTGGTGTGTGTTTGGGAGCGTAGGGGAGAGCACCATCTGTGAGCTGACACACATCATTCACCGTGTGCCGACTCGAGCAGAACCGGGAGAAAATTTTAATCAAGGCTCCGAGTGTGTGGGGCTGCCGGAGGTGACTGTATGCATGTGAGGGGGAGCAGGTGGCCACAGGTATTAAAAACTGTATCTTGGGTATCGCTGCGACACGTTAGGATCAGTCATAAAGAAGAAAATGGCTCTGAATGATGTTAAGTGCTCCTCTGTGTAATGCTTCAGTAATAACAGCGAGCAGATATATGCATGTAGAGGGACCGGTGAAAATGGCCACCACCATAAATCACAAGTGGAGTTTTCTTTTACATGCTCCCACTGCTATTTATTTTAATAGATTCTTTTTTCAGACCAAGCTTTAGGTGGTTTTCATACCTGACAGTTTGGACCAAGCCCCGGGGCCTAAACATGGCCGCCTATTGAAGTCAGTCGCGAGTTTAGCCTTTAGCGGCTAGGTACATCTGGTCCTGCCCTGCCCATGGACCATGTGAGGTTGAACTACCCCCCATGAGACTTTGCGCGACGAGAGCGAGCGGAGCGGCCGCGAAGGAGGCAAGGGAATAATAAATAAATTACAAATTATAAATTAGAATTTTTATGCTTCCATGGCGCTTCTGAACCACAAATTTCGACCTTTGTGAAAGCTGTAGGTGGCCTGTCAGCTGAACATGAGCAGTTTGTGATTACACTGCGCTCTACGATAAAAATCCTTTCTGGGCAGGAGGGACTCGCTGGACTAATGGGGTTGCTCTTAAGTATATAGAACAGGATAAGTGTATGTTTCTAAAGGTACACTAAGTAACTTTTCTAGTGAAGCTTCCACCACCTGCCTTGCCTGGGATGTTCCACTCAGTGCTTTTCCATTTAGCCTTCACTTCTTTGTCTTTGTCAAGTTACGATTAAACCAGTTGTAGCAACTGAGCCTGACTGCGGCATAAAGGAAAGAATGGCTGAATATTTCACTCAGACCTTACCATTTGCGACAGTAGTTTAAATGGGAGAGAGTTTGTCCACTGATCTGAAAATTGGCGGTTCGAATCCCATTTTCTACTTAAGCATCATTGGTTGAGTGGTCAGATCCATTTCCACTAACCCTCAGGTTGGCGGTGTCATTCTAGCTCCCACAGACAAATGCTGTCGTTACGTCCTTGGGCAAGACCCTTAACCCACCCCGCCCCAAGTGTCTGCGTACTCTGGTGTATGAATGTGAATATGAATGTGTGATGTAAAGATCTTTGAGTGCCTTGAAGGTGGAAAAGCGCTTTATAAAAATGTGATTTGGACTATTTCTTTACTAAAGTCTTTACAATCACAACTTTTTATGATTCATTTCTAAATTCTTAACTTTGTCCTAATTGAGCTGGCAATATAAAAAGATATGACATAGGAGCACAGCGTTAATAATCCCAGGGTGACCCAAACAGGATGCTCGACAGAAATGTTCAGGGACGTTTTTAGAAGTGAATATTTAAAATGATGCGGCTAAATATAAATGATGTCAGAGTGACCTCTATTATCTCAAATGCCATGAGTGTTTTGTCTGTTCATATTTCACCCTCCTTTTGGCTCAGCTTTGATACATTTCGCCATTAACCTTTGCAATCAGATGCACCGTTCTTGAAACCACAGTCAAGTGTTGAGAGGAAGTACGTAACACACACGTTATTAAAGAATGTGTTTATCAGAACGATTCACTTGATAACAGGCAGTGTCTGGTGCCTTTCACATTAGACTGCGCGACTTGACCCATAGTTAATACAAAAATACAGGGGTACTATTTGTAGCATCATTATCCTCGGTGTAGTACTAGTACAGCTTTACCACTACTTTGACGTATGTGTTCAAGTAGTATTTTGATTAACCACGTATTGTTCCGCATTCAAGGTTTGTTTGGCCCGGGGGTGCGACTTATACTCGGATACGATTTATATGTGAAATATATGTTTTTTTTCTTCATTATTATGCATTTTTTGGCTGGTGCGACTTATACTCAGGTGCGACTTATACTCCAGAAAATACGGTACTTGCGATAATTCAAATAATCCATTGTGATAAATGTAGGGTAAAAAAGTCACATTTTTCAACTACTGTGAAACATACATGGAAATCTGCTTCCTGCTATGGTCAAACGCTGCAATAAAGACACGGAGCAATTCAGCTCTGTCAATTCCAATGCACCTATTTCTATTATTATGCTGTTGTAAATGGTAAATGGTCACATTTTCATACAGCGCTTTTCCACCTTCAAGGCTCTTTACATCCAGGAAGCACTCACCTATTCACACACACATTCATACACACATCGCATCGCCAACCTGTGGGTCAGATTAATGCAGTGCCCAGCTTTTTTGTTTTTGCATGTTCTTGAAGTTGTTTGTTTTGGTCTGGTCTGGTTACTCAGCACAGCGGAGTCAGACCCCCTCACACTCCTTCTCTTACTGTAATTGACGAGTCTTTTTACTGCTGCATGCCTTTGGACTGTGTATCATGACTTATTTAGCACGAGGTGGCTTCACAGGCTCCATCCTGCTCTCCAGTCTCAGCACAAGTTTAGAGTGACTAGTTTACAGTCAGCACGGAGCGGCCGGGCGGCTTTGAACTCATGCTGGACTTCAACAAGTGCACGCAGACACTGGGGGCAAGGTAGGTTAAGTGTCTTGACCAAGGACACAACGACAGCATTCGTCTGCAGGAACTGGAATCGCGCCGCCAACCTGTGGGGTCAGTAATCTGATCGCTCTACCAATGATTTTTACGTCGAGAGCGGGATTTGAACCGCCAGCCTTTGGATCAGTGGACAAACGCTACGAACTGAGCTACACAACTGTCGCTCATAGTTTTATATAAATGATGTTGTTTACAATGAACACAGTGTAAAACAGTTATCTATGTATGTTATCACTTCATAGTAAATACACCCAAAACCATAATACATCTTTTTAATGATTCAAATAAGAAAATGAACAGAAATGACTTTGTTTTATGCCAGTGAGCAGAGCCCTCCAAGCACACAATATTGACAACATTTCATTATTTTTCACGCAGTGTTGCCAACAGGACTCATTTGCAAGCTGTTCTATATTTTCTCCTCTTCCTGGTTTGGTTTTGTGCAATTAACATTTGGAGATGGCCTCGCTCCACGCTCTACTTCATCCCAGTCGGCTGCTGCACACAACTTGCTATTCTGAGTTCTTTTCTCCTGTCACCTAATCTTACAGCTAACTCTCATTTTCCAACTCACCAACAAAGTTTATTTCAGTTAGCTCCATTTAATCGCATAATTCTGCAATGCTGGCGATATTCTCACGCCTGTGTTGTCTAATAGATTACTGTCATTTCATTATACATGATTTTGTTGTGCACTTAAGTCTTAAAATCGTGATCATGAAGTAAATTCTACCAATATATGGAAATATACAATACTCGAAGTTAAAGGGCCCCTACTATGCTATTTTCTGACCCGCGTTATAATGTTGTTTCCTTATCAAAAACACACCTGGAGTTGTGTTTTGTTTCATTCAGTTTAACACACAAACCCTGCATATTTAGGCTGAGTTCTTCTCTCAAACTGAAAACACTCTGTCCCACCTTGTGATGTCACGTGTTAATACAAAAAGTGCTCCACTGCGTTTTAATCTCCACAACGCCTTCCCTGGAATCATTTGGATGATTTCAGTCCTGGAATAGCCAATCTCTACTGAAGTAAAGGTAAAAGGCAGCTGTTAACTTGAAAACTACCACTGCATGACATCACAAGGTGGAACAGAGCATTTTGAGCTTTGGAGATATAGACACACTAATAATAAAAGATTACTTAAACATGTGTGAATGAAACAAAACACAACTCTAGGTATAGATTTGAGGGAGTAATGACTTTATAACATGGCTTAAAGCTCATCAGAGTCAATTTTGTGTAGTGTAGGACCTTTAAGAGCAATAGAGAATAGCCCTGTAGCTAAGGTACTAGTGTAACAATATAAAATTGTAATTATTTTTTTGGAAAACATTGTTAAAATTTGAGTTTTAATAATGCTAGCAACTTGGAGTTTCAAGTTGCTAGCATTCACACACCAGTGTACACAGACACGCCAACCTTTGGATCAATGAACGACCACGCTACCAACTAGTTTAGGGATGAATCAGCTTTTTAATTGAGAGAAAAAAATAAAATTGTCTAATCTAAAATACATAAACAGTAATTACTAATAATCTAAAAATTTTCTTACCTTCAAATTACAAATTAGAAGTCAATAATCAGTCTCTACCAGCAGATTCACTCCGAAATCTCCATATGTTGAATGTTCTAATGGCCAATGTGCAACCAGAAAATTCTCCCAATTAAATCCTGTTTAGACTCCAACCAGCTGCAGAAGAATAAAACATTTAACAACACCATGAAGACTGATTAAAAAACACAGAGAAGCCTGTTTGATTTTGAGGGTCTTCGCACCTTCCTCACTTGAACCAGCTCGTACTCAGTCGGCGCTAACCTCCTCTCCACCACATCTGTATTAGTTATGGCCCTGCGTGGATCAAAGAGGATTTAGCAGATACGGGGCTGACTTATGGAGGCTGGCATTCTGCTTATTAATGATGATCGCGATAATCCTGTTCTACGAGACTGGGATTCGGCACGTGTGAGATATGATGCCTTGTTTAAGTGATTCCTAGTCCCGGTGGAGGTGGTATTTTAGTGGAGTTTGAAAAATGGCAAGTTTGCAGTGTTGTTATATTGGGTTTGTTTAATTTTTAATAAAACAGGTGAGAGAATTATGGCGGCAACAGGGTGAACAAATATAAGGGATCGAAACGGGGTGACCTTAAAGAAGACCTGTTGCGCTTGTGTCTGCTCTGTAGTTATAATCTATGATACTTGTGGATCGTTTTGTTGTAATTTGCACATTTTAATCGCAATATTCATCCAGAACGACTTAATAAAAGAAACACGCCCGCAGACTTCCACGTTAGAAAACTGTGGTGCCCACTGGGAGCTGACGTCGCCGTAAACGTCATCACAACAAAAAGTCAGCACCTCCGACGGATACCTGCAGATCACGCTAGCGATTTGTCCCAAAATGACTATGCGACGCTGATGAATCCTGCGTGTATCATTGATTAAGAAAATAAAATTGGAGAACGCAGTAAGTAGAGAGCAGTGGGAGTTTGCCAATGGTGAAAAGGGCGACTGATTGGCAATATGGCGTCTTGAAAATAAGCGATTAAAGATTGCACGAATCACCCCAAATACGACTTTGGGTGAGTAAATGGTGACGGGAAATGACTATAACATGGTTAAAAGCTCTGAAAAGTTGATTTTGCAGAATGGGTCTGCTTTAAAATAAAAGAAAAGGAAGAGTAGCTGTAAATCTCATGTTAAAGCTAAACTGCAAGTATCTGTGACACCAATTACTTTGTGCTAAAAATATCTTCAGTAAATATGGTGGCAAACAAATAGCAAGTTCCCATTTTTATTTTTATATCAAAAAGATGATCCACTCCCATTTTGCTCTTTAAGTATATTTTTAACTAAAGTCACTGGAATCGGTATCGTCTATGGTAAATGGTCACATTTTTATATAGCGTTTTTCCACCTTCAAGGCTCTCAAAGGTCTTTACATCAAGGAACCACACACACATTCATACACCAGTGTACGCAGACACCGGGGGGCAAGGTGGGTTAAGTGTCTTGCCCAAGGACACAACAGCAGTATTCATTTGTGGGAGATGGATATATTTTTTAAGTAAATCTGGAACTGAAGCAGGACTAAACGTATGAATTCACAACTAAATCAAGACTAGACCAGGACCATCACACGAAGCCACTCCCCCTCCTCTTACAAAGTCCTCTTTTCCTCCCTTCTTGTCATATATTGATTTTTTCTTCATTCTTTTAAAGCCTGTGTCCTTCTGTCTGCCCCTCTCTCCGTCCACTTTCCCACTACATTCCATTCGCCACAATCACCCTCCTCTCTTCCTTTAGCTCCTCCCCCTGTTTTCCCAGAAGTCCTTGCCACCGGGCCAACGCGTCCGCTTATTTACATTGGAATAAATCTACCACCTCATCACCCACTCACCAATCCTTTTAGCATCCAGCCTGGAGTATTAATAAAACTAGGCTGTAAAAACTCCCTTGCGTTTTTTTTTTTTCTCTCCCTGTTTTCTTCCCTCAATGTCAAATGATGAATTGCGACTTGGAGCGTGTGCCAGATGCGATGACGCCATGGCCCGAGCGCTTATTCCACTCCATCAGGGTATTGGTCAACACGAGGTCCCCTTCAAAAGACATAAATAAAAAGTGCGAGCTAATAAAGAAAGGGCAAAAACAGAGCGATTATACTGAGCGTGTAATGGCGAAGCAAAAATGACAGTTAATTGGACTCGGCGCTCAAGTTTCCAACGGCGACGTAATGAAAGGATGTTGTGATGATATGAAGTTAGTCCGAACAGGAGAGACGCAGACGTTAACAAGGGGCTTTGTGAGCTCGAAGGAGAGTGGGTTAGTTTATATGGTCCGCTGAGACATTACTTCTTTGTTATTGCAACAGGGGTATTTTTTAATTACTTTTTATTTACTCTGATCACGTTGAATGTGTAGACGATTCTACAGATGTGGTTTACTTTTAGCTTCAGCCTTTTTATTTCAAGGAGAAGAGATTATTGCGATTTAGGTGGTAAAGCGCTTTTATTTACCTTTTGGGTTGTTGGTTGTGAAATCCTGATAAACGACTTCTACCTTCTTCCCCAAGAACAATATTAGAATTAAGCTAATCAAATCACAACTCAGTGTGCTTGATAGCGAAAGACAAATTCAATTCTGTCAACTGGACAAAAGTTTTAGAAGAGGTTTCGTTGCTCATCCAAGACGCTTCTTCAGTTCTGGTCAGATCACTGGTGGACGCTGCCTTATATCTATCTGAAGGGAGGAGCTAACTACACTGAAACTAACACTAACGCACAGATTGACCCAAATCTGCCGCACATCTCCGTCTCAAAGCCACTAACCACTCCTTTTGAAGATAGTGAGGTACAGATCTTTACCAAAGAAAAGAAATGGTTTGAGAGAGGAGTTAAAAAGGCAGTTTTTGTGAAGAATGACAATCCATCTTTGAAGAGGAATGGGAGCTTGGGCATCATTTATCTCCTATTTATAACTCCATCCTGAGACCTAAATAAAAATAAGGAAAACAATAAGGATAGCCAGTATGCTAATAGCCAGTATGCTAATAGCCAGTGCGCTAACAGGTGTGAGAGCACCTATTAGGAGCCTGAATGATTATGCAAAATATGACTCAGGCACAGTTCACAATTAGTGTAGTTCAATAGACATAGCCAACAAACAGAAACTGTAAAACAAATAGGTGTGTTAGTTTCAGTGTAGTTTCAGACAGATATAAGGCAGTGTCCACCAATAATCTGACCAGAACTGAAGAAGCGGCTTGGATGAGCAGTGAAACGTCTTCACTCTGAAACTTTTGTCCAGTTGACAGAACTGAGTTTTTCTTTCTTTTGCTAATCGTACCTGGACGACTGAGTGATCACACGGACATGCTACTGCGTCTTAAACAACCAGCTCAAGTTATGCTAAACGAATGGCATGACTTCAAATGCCGTGTTATCTTGAAAAGGAAACTAAAGGGAAAATGACGGCAGTTGTTGTTGTTTTTAAAGCCTTGCTCTTTGTTTCAAACTGCAGTTGAAGACATGGTGTTGTAGCTTGTGATATATTTTGTAAACAGCATAACTGTGCCAGTGAAATGGAAAATGGGACGGTTATCCATGTATCAAAGTGTGCAACTGTAATGGGCTGCTTCTTTCCTTTCACCTACTTTCTGCCAAATAACTGTCATCATTCACAAGCCTTTAAATACACCTACCAAGTTTTTTGATATTTTTAGTCCTATATAGACAGCATTAACATTAGCATTAGCATTCAAATGGCATATGATAACAATCCACAACTGTGAGACAAGCAGCCGGCCGTATACTTGAGCTGAGGAGACGAGCTGACCTTTTCAAAGCACAGTGACGCTTGGATGCTCGTTTGTCATACTTTGGTGGCTCTCCTTTGAAATTACATGGATCTGCGACCCTCCGTGGACCGACTGCCCTGTATCTCACTTGCAGTCAGCTTTTGTATTTAAAAAAAGGGGATGCCCTGTAATCCAGTGCGGGTTTTTGTGAGAAACCAAAATCAGACGAGGCAGACGAGATTGGGTCCACGAGAACAAAACCATTTTTTGATTTCATTCATTTGTTATCATTTTCATCTAATAATCTATTTCTATTTGGTTTTTTTTATGATAAATTAACATCATGGTTAAAATTTTGAACAAAGGGGAACGTTTCAGCCTACTGGCCTTCATCAGGGGGACAAACAAGAACATTATGATCATATGGTCCTCACACTCAGCTCAGACAGTAGCTCAGTTCGTAGAGTGTTTGTCCATTGATCCGAAGGTTGGTGGTTCAAATCCTGCTCTCGATATAAATCCGCTGATTACATGTTGGTGGTGATTCCAGCTTCCACAGACGAATGCTGCCATTGTGTCCTCGGGCAAGACACCTAACCCACCTGGCCCCCAGTATCTGCGTACACTGGTGTATGAACATGTGTGGGAATGGGTGAGTGGTTGATGTAAAGTGCTTTGAGTGCCTTTTGAGTGCCAGCGCTATATAAAAATGTGACCGTTTACCACACTCTATCCTGGATTGGTAGCAAAAAAAGCAAAATAAATCACTTGAGGCGTTTTGATCTTGTGAGATCTTGTCCCATCCCTAGCATCAACAAGGAATTACAGGATTGGAATGAATAAGGCTTTTTAGATTTAGTGCTGTGGTCACTAGGGGAAAAATATGCACATTTTAAAAGGGTTTACTGCCAAGGAGAACTGCAGCTCTCCTGGCATTTTTCGAAACTATTACAACAATCTCTTCAATCCCTTGTCAAAAAGTCAAAACTTCACATTTAGCAGGTACTCGGTTGTCAAGCACTTAATGGTTCTGTGCTGCATACTAAATCGGAGTGTTGATGTTAGATTCCCAAACTGAAGAAGACCAGAGGGACAGACCTTGACTTTACACAAGGAGCATTTTAATGGTTAAAGTTTATTTCTTTGTAAAAACACACTTTGTAGGATGCTCTTCTAGTGTTTCACAAGAATTCATTTTGTCCACTCCAGGTATTGTTCTTAATCCATGTATCCATTTCTATTTATTCCAACTATGACCCTTAGACTGAGATCTTAGACTGTCAACATTTTAATCTCAGGGTTGACACCATAGACTGAATGAAGAAGTGGACTAAGTGAGTGTAACGCCACCCATAGCGTTCGGCTCCAGTCAAATGAAACTTGTCGAGGCGGGCGGTTATGGGGCGAATTTGGAGCCGAATTCCATATTTAAAGTTCCGACCGCGAGTATCACAGCAACTATAGAGCCAATCTGGAGCAAAAGAAGTCGCCTGATTTGCTTGTTATTAATGTTCATATCTTGATCTACAGAGACAATAGGGAAATAAAAACATTTTAAGACCAAAATGACGAGCCGGAAAGCAGCAGTTTCAATAGAAAGTGAATTGGAGCCGGAAGTGCACCCATGCTCACTTCCTATTTGGAACGTGGCGGCTAGCAGGTTATCTATGTCCATTTATATATACAGTCTATGGTTGACACACAGCACAGGCACATGTTTTTGATAGAGAAAGTAAACATGATAATTCTCAAACTTGGCAGTGCAATAAGATTTGTGATTTTTATTTGATGAGAACGACCATGCGTGTCCCTGACTGGCTAATCCACCTGTCAGTCACGCCCATCTGAACTCTAGGAAACACAAACAGTGACTCAAGTCTTCGTAGAGTATTGAAGAAATGTGTTTTCTGGGTCCCAGGTAAATGTGCTCCACTTCTAACCATTTATTGTTAGCATATGACAAACCTGCTTTGTCAAGGTGGGACATTGACTAGCTCCCCTCCCCTCTCTCGACTGTCAGCAGAAATGGGTAATTGAATATTCTGAATGAGGTTTGTTTGACCGGGTAAATGAAGTCGTCTCGGGCCAATCCAATCTGTCCACACAGTGACCGAGGACTGTGTACAGTGGAGGAGCCATATCTGTGCGACAGTGACCTTGGCAAAGCACTCAGATTCAAACACACATGCTTAAATAATTAATCAAGCCATTTCTTACTACGCACTGTTAGATATGTTGGAATTACAGGGCTCAAATGTGAGACCTCAACCACATTATTATTCACCTTATGGTAAATGGTCACATTTTTATATAGCATTTCTCCACCTTCAGGGCACTCATCAAGGAACATCAAGGAACCACTCACCCATTCACACACACACACTCATACATCAGTGTACGTAGACACTGGGGGCGAAGTGAGTTAGGTGTCTTGCCCATGAGCACACCGACAGCATTCATTTGTGGGAATTAGAATCGCACCGCCAACCTGTGGGTCAGTGGATCTAACCACTCCACCAATGATGTTTACATTGGGAGCAGGATTCAAACCGCCAACCTCCGGATCAGTGGGCAAACACTCTACCAACTGAGCTACTGTCGCTACAATAGGGGCACGCCATAGTTGGGTAGAAAGAGCAAGAAGGTTGTGGGTTAGATTGCCCTGGTATAATATATCTTTGGGGAAAAAAAGGGACTTAACTTTTCATTTGCCTACTTTGCTGACAGGGGGCGCCACAGTGAACCAGTTGTATAGTGATTTTGCAGATTTTTTCTACATGTACAGGACATCTCTGCTTCAGTGTCACTGTTCTTTATTTTCACCTTACAGATAAATAAGATAAATAAGTATTTTTTGACACATTTGCACTACCTGTACATGCTTGAGGATTTTATTATTTAACTCATAAGAATGTGGATTGGTGCTTTTTATTTATTTCTTTTTTACAAATTTTGGATTCGGGTGAGTGCACTATGTAACTTCTCAGGTGCCCACCACCAACATGGACTGGTTGCTTGGAATGTTCCACTGTATGACATTAAACTTATCTGCCTTGCATTTTTTAAACCGCAGCTCATTAATTCAGCACAGAACTACCTTGGAAAACATGCATTTTAAGCAAGCCATACGTTACATAACCTCTGAGTAAAAAACAAACTCTTAAAGTCAAAATCAAATTGAATATTTCTGTTGCGTCATAGGCGAAGACTTGTATTCAAATAGGTACATATTTGCTGCTATGTCGCTTTCTGTTATCGTGGGCCCCAGGTCAGAACACAAACATTACAGTCATCTCATTTGTATGTGATTAGGTAGTCCACTTAGCCCACTACAATGCACTGCACATTTTTCTATTTGCTGTGAAGTGGCGGGCCCAGTCTCCGTCACCTCTGTGGGTGTTTAAATGTTCATGTGTGATTGCCGAGTGTTGGATGGGAGGGGTGACATTTGGCGTATCACGTAGCTCTGTTTGTTTGATCTCTCCGCTTTCATCTTCTGGGTAAAGAAACCTGACATGGTGGGTCTTCTCTTTACTCCTCTTCCTCACTCGACAGCTTAGTACAAGGATAAGTAAGTGTGTCCTCTCCACCTTTAGGGTGAAAGGTGACACGCGCTTCTCCCTCACTGCATTTAAACAACGTGTCCAAATGTTTGATTAATGTCGTTGCCATCTGCACCTGTACTTTTTGTTCTAAATATTTGAACTGCAGCAGCATTTTCATGGGTGACCTGGTTTGGTGACAGCTGTAGTGGACTCAGTGAATTTGATACAGAGAATATAGTCTGGTTCTGCTTGGTTTCAATGTAATTTCAAGGTGAGTCATTCCCCCATTGAAATGAAGCCCAGGCAATGTGGCCCTGGATGGATATGTGGGAGATATATTGAAAAATGTTCTTTATTTATTGCAGTGGTGGAATGTAACAAAGTAAAAGTAGTAAAGTACTATACTTAAGTACAAATTTTAGGTACCTGTACTTTACTTAAGTACATTTTAGTGGATGCTTTTAACTTTTACTTCACTACATTTGAGAGCTGGTATCTGTACTTTCTACTCCATTACATTTATAACTAGACTGAAAAGTAAGTATTTTTATTATAGTTTGAGAACTGCTGAAAAGGCTGAGGGTTTACTTTTAACACGTTCATAGCTCGATCAAACAATATATATAAATAAAAACAGCTAGAAAAAATATAAATTCAGTTGTTTATATTGAACCAAATGCAGTACAAATAATACTAATAATACTTTTTACTCTTTAAGTACATTTTTAAACTGTTACTTTTACTTAAGTAGATTTTTTCATCTGATACGTTTACTTGAGCTTTTTTTTGTTTTTTTGATACGTTTCTTGAGCTTTTTTTTGTTTTTTTTGTTGTTTTTTTTTTGCTCCAGTATCTGTACTGTACAAAATGAAGTACTTCTTCCACCACTGATGTATTGTTATTTTAGAAATTCGCACAATTAGTACATTGTATATAATTAAAACAATTTTAAAAAATGACCTCAAAAAGAGACTAAAATACCTAGTGAACAAGGATATTTCTGCTGTGCTTAATTTATTCGGAAAAAATTCAGGTGAGCTAATGAAAACATGCTTCCTCACCTTGAAAGTTCTTTTGTTTTCTATTCTGAGAAAGAATATCTCCGGTATAAAACGGTAACCTTGAAATTCCATAACAATAGAACGATCTAGACAATTGTAAACAGCTTCTCATTATGAAAGTAATTGCTTGATGCACCGGGCCTTTTATATCATTCGAACAGGATAAATACAAGGCGGTGTATGCGAGTGAATGGAAATGATCCTGTAAAAAATTTAAAAAAATACCGTCACTGGCGCTTCATTAGCGAGGATAAGGAAGCTATTTGTGCTCATTGCTGCGTATCGAGACTTGAAAACACGGACACTTCCTCCAAATATCCTCTAAAAGTGACATTGAAAAGCTGCCAACTATAAAAATGGCTCACTATAAAAAGCAGACGACCCTTGACCTTTAGTGAGCAAGGACAGTGTTCTCTACAGGTCACACTTAGGATCATAATCCAATAGAAATAGGAGAGGCTGAGGTTGTACCGTGGCCTTGTGTCACTATGGCGACTTCGGTGATGAAACACAGAAGCTCTGAATGAAGCAGAATCATGATTATTCAGGTGCCAATAATCATGTGTAATTGTAAAATCAAGTTTCTTCTCACAATGTTCTTCCACCAACACTCTTTGTCTTTTCAAATCGGCAAATTGCTCATGAGGACTTTGCAAAATGCACTTTGGACATGTTTACTTGCTTCTTTGGTATTGGTTTTTCATTATGTGGAAAAGCAGCGTATATGGCACCCCCGCCGACCTTGCTACGCCCTTATTTAAGTTGCGCTCTTCCATTTGATAAAATTATCCGTGTCCGCATACACAGAATAACTACTCATTCTCTCCGCGCTGCATTCCCTCATTAGCTTTAATTGTGTCTCCTCTTCTCGAGCACGTTCAATAGGAGGACATGCTGGCGAAGACATGAACAAATTGCCCACCTGCAGGTAAACATCTTTGAAGAAACATTGCGAGTGTGCTGCTAATATTGTCTTCGTGGGGAGAGTAGACAAGTGCATTCTCCCACTGACTCGCAGACACAGGGCCTGATTGAGCACATACACAGCCCCATAGCCCGCACGCTGAGGCACTGCTGCTACGAGTGCTGATGCTGTCTTATGTGGCAAAAACACAAAATACTTAAGTGGCAGCAATCGGGAATGCCCCCTGTCAGCTATTATTTCACCTGTCAGTCTCTGTGCACCTCTCACTGTTAAAATGTCTCAATTCACACGTCTCTCTGTTGTTGTTTGTTTGAATGGCACTATGTCAGACAGTTGTCGTTTATTCACATAGTCTCGTGCCCCCCTCTCCAAAAGTCACACTGAGCTAAAATATACAAAATATCTTGAGAAAGGGGACTGTGAAAAACTTTTAAAGGAGACCCGCAAAATCCACTTAGAGCTTTTAACCATGTTATAATTGTTTTTCCTTCTCATTTACTCTCTGAAGTGGTATTACCAGTCGCGGTCACGCCCACTACTCTGTAGTTACTTCTTTCTTCAATTCTTAATCGTTATACATGTAGGATTTGGCAGCGTTGCATAACCATTTTGGCTCAAATGAAAAAAACTAATCCTTCACACTAGTGTGATTTGCAGCTATAGGAGGGGCAGACGGCGTGTGACACTTTGTTGAGATGGTGTTTACATCAACATACCTCAAAGGGACAGGCGGGAATCGGCTTCTAATTGGATCCGCAATTTTCTCACCCAGAAGTCAGTGAACTTGTTTCTTTAAGTCATTTCAGATCAATATTGCAATTTAAAATGCCCAAAATACAGCAGTGATCCACAGGTGTAATAGATCTAACTATATAGCAGACACAAGCACAAGATGTCTTCTTTAACATTGTGAAGAAAATTGACTTTTTTGGATCTGTGCACATCAGCGGCTTGGCCAGTTCCGGTCCTTAGAGCCCCCTATTAAATTAGATGAAAAATTACAGAGAATATGTTAACGACTTGACAAATGAAGGACTTTTGTGTTTATAAAAGTATGTGTGGGGTGTCAGTCACTTTCACCAACTTATTTAATTCATTCCTATGGCTGCTGCTCAACACTGGACACATCAAATATTCCTTTGTATTGTGTCCATTTTGGAAATGTACTGGTTCCAAAAAGCAATTGTAAGCAACTGTGTAAATTTGATATGAATGTCAAAGCAGTGTAGCATGCAGCACACTGTATCTGTTGGACTGCTTAGCTGCACGTACAAACGATAGTGTGAAAATAGCTCCAGTAGCATGGCAAATGTACAAAATCCCCCCATAAACCAGTGTCTTTTGTTTACCCTCATGTCACTAAGCATGTGTGTGACTGTGAATACGTACAATGGCCTGTAATCTCCTTATGCTAGTGCCATTTCTATCTGACGCAGCCTCGTCCTTTGTGTTGTTTTCTTTTCACAAACAACATGCGTTTCCACTCTCTGCTCTTTGTCTTGTATTCTAAACACACAGACGCCATACTCCAGGGAACGCGTTGCATCTACTGCTGAGATGTTGCAGAGCCTTCCAGACACCTCTCAGACAGATTGGCCCCTCATCTTAAAAACAGCTGATAATGAATTTAAGGCCCGGCCCCGTCTCTGGCAAAGCACCTGTAGAAAGCACAAAGTAGACGATGAAAGAGGCAGGCTCCATGCGCTTTGGCAAGACTTATGAGCGGAAATGAAAATAACTTGGTGTACCAGTGTGAGGGTGAATTGGCAGAGTTTATTAAAAAGATTGACGTTCTCTTCGCAATATGTCACACGAGATCTTCTGTACTGCGTGATAGCCTACAGCTTCAGGAAATATATCCTTCCACAATATCGTAAATTTGCAGTATTTTTGGATATGAGCAGCAGTCTTTGTATTTCTGCGGAAAGAAGCTCAGTTTGTAGTTTGTCTTCTGATCCGAAGGCTGGCATTTCGAATCCTGCTCTTGACATAAAAAAACATCGTCGGTTGAGCGGTCAGATCCACTGACCCACGGGTTGGCGGTGCGATTCCGGCTCCCACAGATGAATACTGTTGTTGCGTCCTTGGGCAAGACACTCAATCCACGTCACCCCCCAGTGTCCGCGTACACCGGTGTGTGAATGTGCGTGTGGAGGGGTGAGTGGTTCCTTGATGTAAAGCGCTTTGAGAGCCTTGAAGGTGCAAAAGCGCTATATAAAAATGTGACTATTTACCAAGATAAAAAACATTCATAGCAGGTGGAAATTATTGACTGTTTAGGCCAGGGATGTCACAATATAAAACATATTATTGTGAGAAGAAACATCACAATAGGCTCTCTGTTTTAGGCAGGGATGTCACAATATAAAACATATTATTGTGAGAAGAAACATCACAATAGGCTCTGTGCACTGTAGCGCCGGGCAACTTTGGAGCTCCATGTTTGGAATTCTGACCGCGAGTATTGTAGCAACCAAAGAGCCAATCTGGAGTCTTCATCTCAAAGCTAATGTTAACCTAATCTACATCTCAAAATAAGACACAAAACAACGTTACGAAAATACATCTAATGAAGTCAATTGTTTTTCTGTGCAAAATCATTCAGTTTGTAGCGCTATTTCAGCATCACTAATTCATTTTCATTTCAGTTAGCGTTAGCTTCAAGGCACAAATATCTAGGCGACTTTTCTAAAGACAGAAGCTTCCTCCACTGAAGTATAGTGTATTTCCAATACACAATGAATGGAGCAGGAAGTGTGGCTCCGCAGTTTTTGGAAGAACCCGAACTAGCCAGGCAGCTCCGTGAAAAGGGTCTGTTCTAGTATGTGACCATCTTTATGAAAAGCTAATTTGATTTAAACAGCGAGGGAAGACTACTATGCATTTACTATTCCCACAATTACACATTTTCAGACCATATTATTAGGTCTATATGATGATCTCATAAATTATATCAATAACACCAAAGGTCATGAACTAACTTAGTACAATTAAAACCAGAGTATTAAATTCTACTGAAAGATTAGAGAAAAAGTTTGTGTCGTGTATTGCCGAAGCTTTGGGTAAGTCATGGTTTTGGTTCCTGAAATGAGGCTGCTACACTCTAAAACCCATATTATTAATAGAGTCTAACTTAATCTTCTCTCATGATGACTTCTGGGACACTCTTCACAGCATCTGCCCGTAATATCCACCGCAGCACTGCACAATTTTAAACCTCTTCATTGGATTTCCATGTTGTATTTTGCGGTGTTTCAAATCAAGGACTATCTCTGGGGTCGTTAATGAGGAGCAGATCTGTGTCACCTTGTAACTCAATCTGTTGGCGCACAAATCAAAACAGCAAATTTGCATTGGGAATAGTAGATAATTGTAATTACATTTCGCCAATGAGGGTTGATGCCAGTTTTGCACACAACGAGAATGCACCTTTGGAACCTAAATTAGCAGCTCTTAAAGTTTAACATTTCGGGATATACAAGCCTTGTTAATTATGGAGAGAAAGTGAACTTAATCCTCTGTGTAGTGCAAGTTTTGAGGCAGTAAACTCAAGCCATAAATTGCATTGAGTAGTCAGGCCTACTTGGTAAATGAGTGAGCATTAGTGCGGAACGCATTGCCTCCAACTCAAGAGCGAAGACATTAATAATATGCAAGTGGCTGAGGGTAATGGTGGCCATATAGTCATAGACTGCACACTGTATATTAACACATATAGACCTACCAATCAAGCATGAATATCATTATGCAGATGAATGAGGACAATATGACATCTCTGAAGGCAGCAGAGGCTTGGTTTTATGCTCAAACTCAAGTGGTATTTTTCTAAGCGCGTGTACAAATTTAATAAAATCCTTTTCTCTTGGGACCTCTTAAATCATCTCAGTTCATTATAGATGTTTTGAAAAGTAATTTTTGCAATTTGTTCTTTAGCACGAAAGCCAAGTTTATTCATTTAAACATTATTGAATCAGGAAAATGCCCATTGAGATCTATACAAAGTTAATCAATTTATAAGACCTGGGGGGACAGGGCCTTCTCCGCTGCTGCCCCCACCCTCCGGAACCCCCTGCCCAAACACATCAGAGACTCATCCACACTCACCATGTTCAAAACTGCCTTCAAATAACTGCGTCTCCTTTGTGTTTTGTCTCAAATTGTGTGAAGCGTCTTTGAGTGTCATGCAAAGCGCTGTACAAGTGTTATGGATTATCATTATTATTGTTATGAATTCACACTTTTACAGTGGCCTGTGTTCACTGTTTTATGGTTTAGTTTAGTGCAGTGGTTGCCAGGTTTTAACTGTTGGATCTTCAGGTTAGATCTTCTTTACTTTGTGGAAGTCAAACTTTGTATTTATGTCTTTTGCTGTCTTGTTTGTGCCTGAGCTGGGATCATTTATCACAACAGTATGAATCACTATGCGTTTCCTGTAAAATATATCAAGGCCATTTTCTTCTGTGGCATTTTCAAAATCCACACTAACTCCAAATTCTCCCATTGCATTTGTTCTAGCAGCATCTGTATGAGTCCTTGGGTTTCAATTAAAATTATTTTCCGTAAGATTAGCGGCTTTCCATTGAGATTTTTCTATCCATAATGCAACAGCAAAAGCAGTAATCTGCTTATTTCTTTTTTTGTTTATTTTTGCTTTTGTTGATAGTGCTCTCCGAAATGTCCCCCTTGGATAAAACACAAGTCTGTGTCCAGGATGACTATGCAGTATCTACCAAAACGAATTAGAAGATGTGTTTTTCAGCAAGGGCATTAGTATAGTGCTGCGATGAGTCAGCGTCATCATTATAATTGCATTATTTTATTCCCATGACCTGATATTGAACCATGCCTTTTATCTCCTGCCAATGTGCGCAGCTCAGTCCAGACAGAGCGGCAGGATGGTACTTGTAACAGGAAGTAAAATCAAAATGTCAAAAACTAGAATCTCTAAAATCAGTACACGTGCTTGTTGAAGTTTATATTTGAACAGTGGTGTAGCGGTTAGCACCTCAGCCTCGCAGCTAAAAGATCCTGGGTTTGACTTCCATGCGGCGTGGGGCTTTTCTGTGGAGTTAGCCTGTTCTTTCCATCTCCAAATGTAGCTTTCTCTTGGGTCTAAGCTCCAATCTGAGACTCCGCTGAAAATCGTGTTCTGATTTTGTTTGTGGAACTCTGCTGGTTAAGTAAAGGCCTGTAAAAGTAGTTGCTACGGTTTTGTCATGGTAATAGTGTTGAGGAAAACAACCTTTTCCTCTTGTGTTTGGTATATTCTGCGTAGGTAAAGAATGCAATTGAAACAGAGCATCCAGAGAATTTACTTATTTAAATAGAAAAAAGAAATACTTGTACAAGGAATCTGTGTCGACATTCCCATGCAGAGACTGAATGAAATGTTTACACCTAAACAATGAGTTTTCTACGCAAACTATAGTGGGAGGCTACCATGGTTTAGACTTTGCACAATCAGACCGTGACAAACATCCTTCTGGGCTGTTGTCTGGGTAACAAGTCACGGCATCACCCCTATCTGCAGTTCTTGTCCTCAGGGGCGGAGCTAGGAATTTGGGGGTCCTGGGCAAATTTGAGTTTGGGGTCCTCCCTATAATGTCCCATTTTTTTCCCATATTTTTTCAGTATTTATTGTCTGTTTTTTCTTGATTGTTCTTGAGAAGCACACGTCTCTATTTATTTGAATTAGGGTGGACTGAACTTCCATTTCTAGGATCTTATTTGAATAGTTAAGTACTAAATAACCAGGGCTGAATGAAGTTATATTTTTTTGTCCATTATAACTTACAGTAACAGGCCTACTCACAGAACTCGATTAGAATATGGTTTTGGTAAAATGAATAGCCTAATAATTTTAAAATGTACATCAGGAAATTGTATTATGTTTAAATCAGAGCCAGGCTGTTTTCCCCAGTCTTTTCAGCTGACAGTTTTCTGAGGCATTTTAACATTGAGGCTGTTGTGAGCATAACCATCCAGCCACCCTTTTGTGCACAAGTTTCATTCTGTAGTCTGATGGAAGCCCTTTGGACAAAGGGCACAGTAGCCCTGCCTTGTCATTTATGTTTAGCTCATGCTTTAAACTAGTTCTGTTTATTGACTTTTTCATATACTGAGTCAGAGATCTAAATTCTGACAGCAAAACCAGAACCAATTTGATGCAGATTTGATACAATGAAGGTGGATTATGAACTAGCTCTGAGATAAAACAAGAATTAGTTGAGCTACATTTGAAGACTCTCCTGTATGACATAAAACTTGGTGGCTATTATATTTTCACTTTCCTCTCCAAAGAGCAAGAAAAAGTCCAATTGGAATAGTTTAATAGTTCAATGTCTGTCCATTTTGTAAACATCTTTGAAAATACCACAGCGGAAACAGGGCCCCTCCCACTCGGTGTGCACTCTTGAGCTAGTCCATTTTAACATGAAAGGGGGAATGCTTTGACAGATAAAATGTATTTGACTATCAGATACTATACTATTTTGGTGATGTTTTCTCGTTTAAAAATAACTAATCTCATTTAATGTAATACTGAGAAAATATCAAATGGGTCTGAGGCCTCGGCAACTGGTGACCTTGAAGGGTAATTGACTGTGGGTCCCTCCAGGTCGGGGGCCCTAAGTGGCTGCCTATTCTTGCCTAATGGTAGCTCCGCCCCTGCTTGGCCAATTTAGTTATTTTACTATTAGATAGACTGGATTCTCATGTATTTGTCTTGACACATACTGAGTCTCACTGCTGTGACCACAGTCCTTATCTTCAAACTGAACATCATAATGAACTATAGCAGTGGTTATACAAAACAGCAAAGCACAGTTATTTATCTGAACAATAGACATTTCAAAAGTAAGCATGCTTCTGAGCACAGATATTCCAAGTAATACATATTCTTCAAGTAAGGAATGTGAGCACCTAGTATCACCAGGTTTGTGTTGCGACAGCGTTTCTCTAAACTCCCGGGAACTCAGAATGGTAAATTTAGCCTTTTCCCCGGGGCTGCAGAGACAGGAGACATGGAGCACACAGCTCAATTGTAAAGCAAGGAGTCTCCAGAAACTAGCCTCCACCCACCTTCCCCTCAAACTCTTCCGTGTGTTCAGATCAGGCTGTATCGACCAACATGGACCCTGGTTTAATCAAGTCTAAAAATACATGTAAACACAGGGCACGGCTGATGGATCAGTCGTGACAGGTTTCTGACTGAGGTTAATGGATGCTCTCATTACCAACGCCAACAAATAAAACAATGCTTAGTCTGAGTGCAAACTGGCTGCCGCAGCTAATGAAAGTAATTACGGAAAGCAGTCATGTTGAAAATATTATAGAGCATAAGCAAAGACGTGGTATCTTCCGCCCCTTATGTTGTGGTCTCATCACAGAAATGGTTTGGCGTTGGAGCAATTAGGTGTAAGAGTTGTCTTGTCAAGAGGCAGATGAGAAATAATTGTTCATTTTTTGAAAGTGGATTGGGAAAATGGTGGGGCCTGTGCAAAAGTATGGATTAAACCTGACATGAGGAGGTTGGCTACTTTTGAAGCGGCCCAACATGTATAACTTAATAAATTTTTCCAAGCCACCGACAAAGCAATGTGGTCTACTCCGTTTAGTGTAGTGAAGACTGCAGGGAGCGTTATATTGGAGAAACATAAGAGAATGTACCAACACCGTAGCAAGAGCAGCTCGGGATGCCAGTCTGCTGTTCATCTCCATTTCAAAGCCACTAACCGCTCCTTTGAAGATAGTTAGGTACAGATCTTAGCCAAAGAAAATGGTTTGAGAGGGGAGTTAAAGAAGCTATTTTTGTTAGGAAAGACAATCCATCTTTGAACAGGAATTAGACATAATTTATCTCCTAATTATAACTCCATCCTCAGACTTAAATCAAAACAAGGAAAACAATAGCGATAGCCAGTTATGCTAATACCAGTATGCTAACAGATGTGAGATCACCCATTAGGAGCCTGAACAATTATGCCAAATATGACTCAGGCACAGTTCACAATTAGTGTAGTTCAATAGCCCTAACCAGCAAACAGAAACTGTAAACAACAATGGACTTAACTAATACTGTAAACAAATGGATTAGTTTGAGTGTAGTGAGCTCCTCCCTTCAGGCAAAAATAAGACAGTGACTTACTTGAAATTGCCAGAACTGAAGATGCTACTTGGATGAGTGATGAAACATTAAAAAAAAAAAGAGTCCAGTTGACAGAATTCAATTTATTTACCAATTTCTACAAAACAATATTTTGAGTTTTGAGCCCATGACAGCATAATAATAGATAATAATAGCGTGTGTGTTTTTAAATCGTTTTAGAAAGATAATTTCCATACTTGTTATCACTAGTGCAACTAACCTACCTGAAGGATTTTGTTGAAATATTTTTAAAACACAAATAAAGTTTGTTAACAGCACAGTTACCTCCAAAGAAAAACTTTCAGGTCAATACGGGCTAACAGTGCCCAGAATCGCGTGAGGACAGGGAAGCGGGGAGGAGAAGAACAAGGGAGGAGATAGATGTATAAAAAGCCGGAGCAGAGCCGCGTTGCCGGTGTGTTCCCCTGGTCCGGCCCCAGAGGATGGAACGATGAAGCAGAGATGAAAGAGAGACTTTGAAGAAGGAGTGATCCATCCCTCGCTCCCTGGAAGGAGGAGAGGAGGGATCAGAGCAAAGGCCCCTAACACAGCCAGAGATGTCAAAGATACACACACCATACTTTCACATTATGCACTTGACTCCTCTTAGAAGTCCTGGTCAAGGTGACTGTCCATTTGATTTCGCTTTGAGCGAAGCTTTCTCAAATGGACCATACGGACTGCCCTTTTTGCACTTTCTTACTGCTGATGGCATCAAACTGCACCATGAAGTCATAGCTCTTATGTGATGACAACTCAAAATGTATCTGAAAGCAATAACCCAGCATTTCCATCAGTTTTTATATTTACTTATATTTTCACTTTTGTACATCGTCAAGTCAACTTTAATCTTTCCGAGGACTTTTGGGTTTGTGTTTTGGATACACATTCCTTCGGGCATATCCTCCCTGAGTCAGCTAAGAAAAACAATGAAAAATCAGCATGGCATAAGCGCAATTTCTGTAGCTCATTTTGACGGCTGTAATTGTGACATTTTCAACTAAAGTTCAGCCAACCGTGCTGCACTCTTTATCACAAACAGCCTGCTCGGTGCTTCTATAAACAGACATACCTGCAGCAGCGTGACGCAACATATTTGGGACTTCTCTCAGTGTGCAGCAGGAGCCGGAGAGGTGGGACAGCGGGAGGATGATTACACTTTGGGTCATGGGGAGTTAGAAATGAAATTCATGCTTCGTTATTGTGTTTTTTAGCATTCCCCCCGGTGTTCTTTAGCTTAGCAGGTTCAATTCAAGGTCGTAATGGTCCTGTGATGTGCACAGTATGGCAGCTGTGCTCTGTATAGAACGCATTGTATTGATGATTCATTTCACAAAAAAAATACAAAAAAAATCCTATTATATCCTATAATAATGCATGGGACATATACAGCGCTTTTCTGGACACTCAAAGACGCTTTACAAACAATAAGAAAACAGTAGAAGACGACAGTGAGTGAGTGCGCTTTTACCACGCACAGGGGCGTCAGTCTGGGGGGGTAAAGGGTACTGTTTACCCAGGGCCCAGCAGGGAGGGGCACCTCACAAAGTCTGTAATATGCATTTTTTCATTAAACAACATGTAATGAGGGTCCACCTAGATGATTTGTACCCAGGGCCCAGAATGTGGTGCTCCTTCCCTGATCCACGCACGTGACTAATCCTGTATTGTTCCACAGTCAAAGCTCAGTGCTCAGAAATGGTTTTCACCTCCCCCTTACACCCACCCAATCCACTACACTTGGATTTATTAAAAAAAAAAAAATTGTCTCCAAGGCATACACGCAAGGTTCAAAAATGTTGTGGAGTCATTTTTCAACAGTAAAATTAAAATATCCACTGCTTGTAAAAAATAAAAATCCACGGCTTGTTCTAGTGAAATGGAATTATTATGCAGATTAATACTCAGTTCTGCAGTTTTGAACAGGAAGCCAATGGACTATTATCGTGCTGTTTTTGAACAAATTTGTATTTTATAATGAACAAAAAGTAAAATGAAGATCTACGCATGTCAATTTGTCAATAGTTTATTAGGAAATGGAATGGTGACATCATCTGTTTAAATTGGGTCAACATTTCATTTTTGTTTTGTATTTTATTCAGAGTGATTCAGCTTGTCTTGTCGTAATGATTTGTGTTGTATAGTGAACAAGAATTCATTTGGAAACTCATCCATATTTCATGTGCTGTCTCTTAAGGCTTAGGACCAGTCCGGAGTAAGCTTAAAAATGTTTGTGACTTGACAGTTTTTTTTTTTTTTCTGAAGATATATTATGGTCTATAGACTGAACATCACCACTGTAGTTTAGCGTCTAAGTCGTAGTGTTGTTTTATCTGGCTTTTTTTTTTTTAATCAGCTTTGAACTCTTGCACCGCTCACCGCCATCACTGACTGAAGAAATCTTGAGTTGTGTAATTTCATTCTTCAGCTCATTATAGTGGGCCCTGGTCATTATTAGATCGTCTCATTTTCTGCTGTAGTGAGAGGATCATTTAACGCCACTTTAGTTCAATGGACTTTTTTTAGATTCCATTATGACAAAAGGTATGCTGGAAATCTTAAGAAATATGACTGATGAGAATATTGATTTTTCAAACAACACCGCAATAATTTAGCAACATAAAAAAGTGCTATATCTATTCTGTGTTGACAAATGTACTGTCAATACGATGAACTACTAATACAATTATTTGTTTTGGGCGACAGTTTGTCCACTGACCCAAAGGCTGGCGGTGCGTTTCCAGCTCCCACAGATGAATGCTGTCGTTGTGTCCTTGGGCAAGACACTCAGCCCGTCATGTGAATGAGTGAGTGGTTCCTTGATGTAAGTCTTGAAGGTGGAAAAGCACTATATAAAAAATGTGACCATTTATCACGACCATTTATTGTTTGAAGTAAAACTTGGGGTCTCAAGTGTTAAGTGGTTAGACAGATCATTCTTTACATGAATCCTTGCATTTTCCATAGCTGTAACGTGGACAACCATGACCTTTGACCTTTTAATCGTTGGACTAATGCTGTTGATTGTACCAGTCGCATAATTACTCACTTGATCAAGCGGATCGTTTGAACATACAACCAATTACTGTAAATTAGCCAAAGCGCTGTAATTCCCCATTTTACAGTGGAGCTAATCATGGTGGATATAGACACTGAGGCTGTGTTGATCCATGTTGGAGCCCACACAGAGAGGAAAGATACAAAGCACTCAGGTAAAGTGCAGAGGACAGGTTAGCCTACCAATTTCACAAAAACATACTTAACATCATTATATTAACATTTTACTACAAATCTTTCATTTTGTTTTGTGACGTTTTTAATTTTACTTCCTGGATGGACACGGGCAGCAGATGTGCCATACATAGAGGTAGTGCCTGTCTTACTCATAGGCTTTGTGCACAACAGCGCCCAGCAACCTCACCTCTGGCTACTTCCTGTCCAGCTTTATCTCTATGAGGTTTTTGCCAAATCACACGAAAATGAATAAATATTTAAAGATAAGACAGTGGACAGGGAGCTGCGGGCGAATGTCACTGACAACATGTTAAACACCACACAAATAAAATGAACACTTCACCAGAGACACTTTTGTGTTTACAAACAGAGATGTTTGTGGCTCAATGCTAATGCTAATGCTAATTTTGAGGCATAATAAATATTAAAACAACACCACAAACTGAAGTATTCTACATATAAAAATAGGTAGTCTTTATTTTAATGCATTTGAATTTTAATCGGTGGTTTATTTTATGTTTTCCAATTATAATAGAAGTGACAGTTAGCTTTGAGACACAGTGAGCTAGCTAGCGTGCTGCTGATTTTGGTTTTAGAACGCACTGCTACTTTCTGTATTCTTTACTTTACTTCTCACCTTTCTTCCACAAACTGCCACTTAACTGATGTAAAACTATGACAAATACTCACTACATGAACTATCCCACCAGACCAAGTAATAGTTAGAAAAACATGGAAATGGGTCAAATGCACAAAAGGCCCATATTACACTATTTTAGATGCTAAATTATGTTGTTTCCCCATTAAAAAAAAACCAAAACAAAACATACCTGGAGTTATGTTTTGTTTCATTCACACAAACCCTGCATATTTAGGCTGAGTTCTTCTCTCAAACAGAAAACACTCTATTCCACCTTGTGATGTCATGTGGTAATACAGGAAGTGCTCCACTGTGTTTTTAAACTCCATACACCTTCTCTAGAATAATTTGGATTATTTCAGATCTGTATTTGCCAATCTCTACTGTACCAAAGGTAAAAGGTAACTATTCACTTAAAAACTACCACTTCATGACATCACAAGGTGGAACATAGTATTTTGAGCTCCAGAGATGAAGACAGATTAATAATAATAATAATATTAAAACACAACTCCAGGTGTGTTTTGAGGGGGTAACAGTATTAGAACATGGTTTAAAGCTCACAAGAGTCAATATAGGACCTTTAATGTTTCTATACCTGAAGGAACGTTCTTATATCAGCAGCTTAAGTTTCTCACTTGCCACAGCCAATACAATCTGCCCTGACCTTGATAAATGAAGTGGTAAGAAAAGTACAACACATTTTTCTTATGATGGCAAGTTTATATAGAAAAAAGTGGCTTCTTCAGTTCTGGTCAGAGACTGCCTCATATGTGTCTGAACTGATGTCTGAACTAACACACCTGCTGTTTACAGATCCTGTTCTGTTCTTTTACTATGGATCATACCTGGACGACAGAGGGATTAGACAGGCGGAAATGATTATTCTCGACTGCATTCACACCTGTATAACACCTGGACATTACACCTCACTATTTCATTCAGCATGGCATCCAAGTATGACATCATCACATTCTACATTCTTACTTTTTATTTCCTCATTTTTGTTCGTGGAGCTGTTGTTTTCGCGCCTCAATAATTATTTCCTGATCCCAAAGTCTGTACCAATGATGGATGTGAGTGTAGTCTGCAGTGTCCCTGTTGTTTGGCTAACTGTTAACTGGTTTTCTGCTACTGACTTGATTTTCATGTTTGAGATGTCAGAACAACATATTTAGCGGAGTTGTAGACTTTAATATTTGTTCTTAGACGGTAACAGCTCTTTACATGTGTTTTGAGCTCTTACAGGACAAAATATAATTCCATACAACTTGAGGAATAAGAAGTTAAAGGAGCAGGTTTCCCCGACGACAGTGTGGCAAGTTAACAAGGGGGGTGGCATCTCCATCAAAGACCCCACTGCCTGAACACTATTAATTAGACAATCTTTACATGAGGCTGATATATGGACATGCCATCCACACAGGGCTGACTGGAATGTGAATCATCCCTTTTCTTCTTCATTGTACTGAGAAAGAAAGCACGGGCAGTATGTGACCAGGTTATAGAGTGTGTACTGTGTGCACATAGACTCATCAGCACGTACCTTTTGCAGTTAAGTGCACATTTGTACAATCAAATACTTGTCACAAAGTTTCTAAGCAGTATACCAGCCATAGTAACAGTATTATTACAATTTTCAGTAGTGATGCAGTAGTGATCTTGTGATCCTGAAGGTCTTTCAGCAGTATAGTGAGCAGTATTAGTGTGATAAATATGAAAAATACACTATGTACCTTTTTGGTGGGGGTCGGCTACCTGGTGGTCTCCATGTAGATGTTTTGCCTGGAATGTTCCCCATATTGTATCCCCGTAACGTGTTTATCCTGCATTTTATTGCTCAACCATAACTTAAAAAACAGGAGTTCTTACTGTGAGCGGGATTGCCTTACCATAGATCAGACATGTAACTTGGCCTGGCCTGTCTCTATGGAGATAGATGAGTTTAATTTGGGTCCACAAACCTGCAATATTAATCCCATGGCTAGAAGTTCTTTCGGCTGCAACAGTCACACCTTTGGAGTTGAATAATGGCACCACTTTCTGAGACTATAGTGAAACAATGACTTCACTTAAGTTTATTCATGCTAACACGCTAAGGATGTGGAACTTCGTGTCAATTTATGTTTCACCCGAACAGGCCCGGTAATTACTGAGATATTCACCATAAACCAGGTCAACACATCGCAAATCTGACTGTATCCACTGTATACAATAGTTTCAGTCCATTTCAATTCAAGTTTTATTTATGTAGCACATTTAAAACAACTTCAGCTGACCAAACTGCTGCTTCACATAAAAGTCAAAATAAATAAATAAATCAAATATAGGGCTGGAGTATAGGGCTGCAGTAACTCCCTCAAATAAAGTGGACCCATAGAGTGCGCACATTTAAACACAATCAGTAACAGTTTAGAAGTAAATATATGATGAAGATTAGTCCAGTATCTGTACGTTTCAAACCCTGGTCTGGTGTGGACGTCTGCCTTGTACCTGCTGACCCCGTGCTCTTTATTTCATGGCACAGGGACACAGTCTCCGCCCCGGTGACACAGTGCGATGAGCTGCTCTGAGGAGCTATGTACTCACACACAAGGAGGCTCCTCTGGGATGAATGACTGCTCCTCCCTTTGTCATTTTGCCCACAGGCTCCTGCACACACATTCAGGCAATACTCGGGGATAGATCTATGTGGTTTGGTAACAAGGAATCAATATGTCTTCCAATAATAACAGCTGAGGTTGTTATGTATTGCAGTGAAGGCAGAATTGAGATTAAAGTGAACTACGGAAGATTGCATCCTGGGAAGATTATGTTTCACTCCGATTGGTGGGCGGCATGGTGTGGGTCTTGGGGCAGCTCAATGTTTCGCCAAAGTATAGTTATGGAATAATCTATAAGTCCATTTTATACAATACTGATGTGGCTGCAATCATAACTCTACTGTGCACTGCAAAAAGTTCAATCTTGCAAAGTTAAAATTACTTGAAAATTACCAGTGGAACAAGACCTTTTGTACTTAATGTGTCTTTCAAAATGTGACGTTGCTTGAATTAAGAAAAAAAATATGTATAAATATTCCGTTGATAATTGTTCTTATCGAGTTGAATCTACTCAAATCATTTTGTTCACCGTGGGATACATATTTCACATTCTAACGTAAAATAACACAATGTGACCCAGCGTTTTTAGTGCTCAGAGAAGACGACTTTGGAAAATATAGCTCCAGGTATGTTTTTGATGAGGGCTCAGAAAGCTCAGTTTTGCATATGCGTGTTCTTTAAGTAACTGTAACTTACCTATTTATTACTTTTTGCAATGTAATGTTGGTTTAGGTTTAATAATTCTGAATAAGGCCTGGATAAGTCTTATTAAATTGTCTTTGGAAATCTTGTTTGAATACCAGCCTAACCCCGGCAAATTCTTTACCCATCATTACATACTCACCAATGATTCTTTACCCATCATTACATACTCACCAATGGCTCTTGCATAATTTGAAGTCTTCCCTCGGAAACGGCACTGTGAGACGCCGGTGCAGTGTGTGCCCTGTACATATGTCTCCTGCAGGAGGCTGTGCTGCTGTGCTGCTGTGTGTGCACGTGTGCTCAGACTGCAGTGTCGGGCTCCAGACTGATTGCTGAAGAAGCCATTGTGGATTCATTCCTTGCATTCGGAATGTTTCTGCAGCACCAGTGAGAGAGTCAGGCTCTGATGTGTGCCAGCCAGCAGCGGGAGGTAGTCAGTGTGAAAGTCAATATTTGCCAAAGTTATATGCTTATGCAACCATTTCTGTATTCTGATCTTCATCACCTCTTAAACTCTGTTAAAAGTGTATGTGTGGGACCCGATCCTGGTTCTCTACAAAAGACAGGTTATAATAACAAAAAAAGCTATATGTGAATCTCAGCAGTTTGAAGTGCACAATGCTACTTTTCTGCAACTACAAACGTGTTTTTCTTTTCTTGAAATGCTCTAATCTATGAGAGTAAACTTGTCTTTCTTGCATTTATTCAAATACATATGTTTCAGTTGCTTCAAAAAACATACATTTGTATTGTCAGAGGGGTTACCTCTCCACAGATCTGACCTCTAACTTGGCCTGGTGGTATCACTTGCTTGCTTCTATGGATATAGATGTTTAAAGCTGCACTGGAACAAGCAATATCATCTCATTGGAGACAAGAAGGTAGCACACCCTCCACCGGGAACTCTGCAGACAGGTGCAGACAGGTGCGAATATCAAAGGCTTGAATTGTGTCTGAGCATAAACAATAGCTCTTGTTGGTTGCTCCTGGTTGGCAGGGTCAGTATGTATCACAAGTTGGAAAGTTCACTACTCAACATGCAAAATAAATGGTAGATGGTCACATTTTTATTTTATTTAGAGCTTTTCCACTTTCAAGGCACTTAAAGCGCTTTACATCAAGGAATCACTCACCCATTCATACACCAGTGTACGCAGACACTGGGGGCGAGTCGGGTTGAGTGTCTTGCCCAAGGACACAACGACAGCATTCATCTGTGGGAGTGAGAATTGCACCGCCAAACTGACCGCTCTACCAATGATGTTTATGTCGAGCGCGGGATTCGAACAGCCAACCTCTGGATCAGTTGACAAACGCTCCACCAACCGATCTACCAACCCTCTACCAAGTAAATAATAAACAAGTGAAAAGGCTGATTCAGATCGGTACCACAAATAATAAGCTCTTGGTTGTGATGCAGTTGTGTTTTCGGCTATACTGTAAATGTTCCCTTTTTGTCTCGGTGAATAATAACTTTTTTTTCTTATTACCGCGGATACGGCACACTGCTTTCAAGCTCCGCTCACTGGAGTTCAATTACTAGCTTCCCTCTGGCTCGCCTTTTATCACTGAATAAGTAGAGGCCCGATCCTGCGTATCTCCGAGTGTTTGCGAGTGTGTGCGTGGGGTCAAAGTCACAGCGCTGCATACCAAAGTCAAGTAAATGCAGTGTGCAGCCTCTATAAAGGTCCAGTCATGGTTGCTTGCACTTGCAGCTATGTGGAGGCATTCATGAATACAAGTGTGGGAACAGGTGGTTTTCTCCCAGTCCCCAGATGCAAAACATTACCTTTGTTATTCACCTCACTCACAAAACCCCTTCGATACCTTTGGAGCGGCGGGACTTAGATTTGGGTCATCAACTCCACAGTGAAGCTCTGCAAAGGGGAGATAAATAGCATCAGACTTGTTTTCACCTTTTGTTATGTTGGTACAGCGATTTCACTCCGACTGCACTATTTTCATGGAGTGAGGAAAGCCAGAAGTAAAAACAGACTGAAAATATGAACACAATATGATGCTGCATTCATGGAGCCATTTGAATAAAGATTAACCGCGGTGCTGTATGTTTGCGCAGTGAGACGGCGCCTTCGAGGAATTCAGTCCTCGTTTATGAAAATTTGAGTGGTCTGAATAAATGTCATGTGGCGCACAGAGTGAGTGGAGACGGGGCTGTTTGGAAGATCAGCAAACTTTTAATTAACGTTATTGAAGCAGTGATGGCCTGGAAAATGATTACGTTATGGTTCTTTAGGTTGGGGGTTGTAAAGTATAGACATAAAGTAGGTCTCTTTTGTAGCGTAGCGTTGGCACTTTTGGGTGGGTAGCATGGAGCAGAAGTGGAATAAAAAGAAGGGATGTATTTTTTTTGGAAAACCTGAGCAACAGTGGTTAAGGTTTACTTTCTGTCTCTGATGGCTGCAGCTATTTAAAAGTGAAATTGCACACGGTTTATTAATAATCATTACCACTGTGTTTTGATCCTGTTGGTGGAGTCCAAGAGGCAAATCCAATCAGCTAAAATATTTTTTCTCTTACTCCAGGCTAAACCTTACCTTACTCAAAAAGACTAATCCTCATGATATTTGTGAGTTCGCAAACTCACAAGAATTCATCTTAACAGTCTCCTGCTGTTGCGATTGGGCCCGGCCACTAGTGGGCAGGAGTCTGGACCAATCACATGGCAGCATTGTGGTTTGGGCGTAAACGAAAACATACCTGACGGCGCTAAGGGACGTACTCTGACCTATTTTTCCATCAGATATTTTGTTTTTGGAAGACGGGCAGAGGGAAGTCTTTGTGCATTTGTGGAGGGGAAACATTCAACCAATCAGCTTGAAGTATTTGTCATGGGATTTTGCCTTTTCAATGAGAGCCGTTGCAGACTGATAATGTGTAGAACTCCATTCAGCGAGCTACACAAATCAATCTACCGTCAGCCAGGTTTTGCTGAAC
>KN469793.1:0-15077 GCA_000787095.1 Periophthalmodon schlosseri
CCCATATCCCAGTATTACATACTAGGTAATATTTATGTGGAAAACGGTGTATAAGAAGGCTACTGTATGCCACTTCAAATAAACTATGTAAGAAATCATTTGTTTCACTGAGATTGAAAATGTATTGTACTTGTCCAAATGATTGTCAACACAAATAATTGGGTGAAGATGCAGCTGAAGTTGTTCGTGGGAAGTGCGGTCATGAATACTAAAGGGGCTCCTTATTTTTCTCGTGTTTAGAACAGGGCCTCACTGTTGGACTGAGTTCTTGGGACAAAGGTTCAGGAGTTGGACACAGCTTTATTGTAGCTGCCAGTCCTAATGAGATGCCTCTGTTAAAGGCTGTGGCCCTCCTCTGCTTGTCACTGCACTACTGTGTCCAGGCTTCAAATCCACTGTAGACGGCTTAGTGACATTTTGTATGATTTGCACTTTATTAAATTCATGCAATGTGCCTCATAATGGCAAATGGACAATTGTGTTTTTGTCTTAATTGTATTATTAGGTGTTAATTATATGAATATAGGACAAATGGGCAAGTCCATGCCTAATAGAATGCATTATTTGATAATATTCAAAGTGTTGTGCTATGACTAAAGTGTTGTACTACAAGTCAAGTAGTCTATAATTATTCTAACTATGAAGATGCTATGTGGGCTTATCCATCAGCCATGCATTTACAGGATTTGTACTACAGTTGTTCATGAACTGATCACCTGGCTGATTGAAAATCTCACTTAAACATCAACATCTCAAGACTACTAGCATGTTTCGCAGAAAAGATTTTAGATGTTAGATTAGAAGAATTTGATACAAGGGCTATGCCTAGCACTTAATACATTCAACACAGCTTTTAGCTTGCATGCATTTGGTTATACTTGATAGCCTATATTTGAGTGGCTACTGACAACTCTCTGCCGCCATTAGTGTTAGTTTAGCAACATTTATTCACAATAAAAGAGACTGACGCCAAACTTGTCTCCAAACGTCCCATCCTGAACGTTCCCATCGTTCTCCTGGAGACCGTGCTCAGAATCTTTGATGTCCGCCGCAGTGCTGCCATAGCAACCTGGAGGATGCTGTAAAACTCACGGCAAACGTTTGTAAATGAGCAGACCAAATCACTGGACGACGACTTTGGGGCCAAGACATTTAGTTTCTACACTCTTATAATATGTTGTTTATTTTTTTCACATTCTAATTCAATGGAATATTTTGTGTTTAATTGCAAGTGCTGTCCGACTACAGGAAGTTGCATCACAAACAGAAGTAAGGTCGCCCCCTTCTGGACTTGGAAAAGAAGTTACTGCTGCTCTCTTGCCTATGTTCACCTGAAGGGCAGACACACGGGACCGAACAAGGACGGAGAGACTCCTGGTCCAGAGGGAAGGCCGCCCGGGGAAGCCCAGTGCAGCCAAATAAACATCAGAAAGGCCTAGAGGAGGCAGTTTAAAGAGCACCCCTACAAAAAGGTATGGAGGGCCAGTCCACTGCTTCAGTGCACATCTATGTAATATTACTACTGTATGTGACGTTGACAATGAATGCTTGGCTTAGATTAGTTTGTAATATTATATACCTCGACATAATATATTTGCCTTGCCTACCCTGATTCAAACTTGTCAAACATCTATCATTTGTAATAATCAGCCTACTGTTAACTTATGCTAAGACATTATATTTTAGTTTCCATAACTTGAAGTATTTGGCGATTATATCTGTTAAAATAGCTTGTTTACTTTGGCAATATTGCAACAAAAAAGGGCTAGTAAGTAAGTAGTTGTTACTACTCTACAGTAACACCAAATTGGACAAAATAGTTGCATTAAGTCAGAAGGTGAAATTAATTATTACAACTAACTGAAGTTCTTTTAGCCACAGCTTCCCAATTCTGCACCATCTGCCTCTCTGACCACCACCAAACACTCACTCAGACACCACACTAGGCAAAGTGGGGGAAGTGTCTTGCCTAATCTGTGGCACCTGTACTTAGTTCTAACCAGGCCGATCCATGCGTTTAGCTTCAGAGATCAGGCATTCTCTTAATGGTCTGTATTGTACTAACATGTTTTTATGGATATTTTTGTGTAGGCATTATGGGAAATGTTGTCCAGTGCTGCCACTTTCTCTCCAACTACTTCAAATGTCCAGATGCTTTAGCTCCATCTGCGGCTGAGAGATCTCCTTTACTCTCCAGTGATGAAGAAACCAGGTCTAACTCCCCAAGTCTCCATGACGACACCGAGGACGACATGTTGACGCTGTCCACTGATCTGACCAACCAAGCTCTCGAACCTGAGCATTTCCTGTTTCCTGATTTGATATTGAGTAGTAATTTAGGGACAGATGCAGCTGTGGTAGAGCCTATGGTTTGTCTTTTGGTGTCTGAGGAAGAAGAGGGACAAGGAGGAGACCGAAGAGAGGATACTGTGTGTAGAACGCTATACTCTGAGGTGGAAACTCAAACTGAAAATGGGACGCACATTTTAAAATCTGGACAAATTCACACACAGGTAGAAGTTGAGACTCAAACTGAAACACTATTGGAAAGTCCCAGGAAACAAGAGGAAGAAAAATCGACTGAAACAAATTTTCGATTAGACTGTTTAAAAGAGGACAAAGAAATGACAAAACATTTCAAAGATGCAGCTACTGATGTAGAAGTAATTCAACTTCCAGTAGAAATAAATATACAGGCAAACCAAGACAAGGAAAACAGCAAGAATATAAATACTCAAGAGGAAATAACTGTAAGCTGTAGTAATAATAGTTTTCCTACTAAGTTAAGTAATACTTTGCAGATACTAAATAATATGGAGCTTATAGTGGAGCAAAGTGGACATTTTGTAGAAGAGAAGGACAATTTTGAGATAGAGAGTGATAGTGAGGTTAAGTGTGAGAAACTGGACTGTTCTAATGAAGAGCTCTTAGATAAAATTGTGACTAATAATGTTCCTGAGTGTGTAGAAAATAGTTTGTCCATAGAGGATACACAAGAGACGTTAGGTTCTCATGATCAGATTGAGGAGTGCACATTTAGCAAAGATGGCAAATCTGTTGAAACATCTATTCAAAAAGAGTGTGAGGACAGCAGTGTGCCACTTATTATGGATTTGGACACAGCTCTTCTTTATACTGAAAATGTGAGTCTGTCTGGAGCAAAGCAAATGACCCTGTTTCTGGTCGACACATTGTTTCTAGAAACACCTCAGTTTAAAGGTAAATATGTTATTTCATTTTTCATTGTAAGTGTGTAAATAAACAGTTGTTTGAATCTTGTTCAACAGCACCTCTTTTTCAAACTGAAGAGGAGCAGACTGAAGAAATGATTGAACAAAAAATAGAAGAAATAGTGGATCTACAGGAGATGAACTTAACTGTAAAAATACAGCCTCCGGGAGCAGACATCTTTGAAATCCAGGTGCTTCACTGTGACAGTAAAATAGTAGAATAGAAAGTAATAAATGTGAATAAAAAAAGGTGGATAGATGGCCAGGATGGGTAACTTTTTTAGTTTTTTGTCATTTGGATGGAGAGTGTTGGTGTGGTGTTTTTGTTTGTTTTTGTCATTTTATTACAAAAGGAGATTGTACAGAATACTTTTTTACTGTCTTACTATTTATGATGTAACATACATTTTGTACAATTTCTGTATAAGTCAAATAAACAAACAAAGACAAAACAAAAAAATATATAGATTTCACAGATGTTAACCAACACAACTGAAAATAAATTGTAGAATGAAATTTTAACTTTGGATCTAAATTTTTCATGAATGCCTTGCAGCTGTATCCAAACCTCATTTAAATTTGCAGGTCTCAGGGCAGATGCTGGTTGCTGAGCTTCACCAGGTTTTGATGGATCATGAGCTCACCTGCCATCGCACATGCTTCTCCCTGCAGCTGGGGGGCGCTGTGCTGGACAGTCTGACAGAGCTACGGTCCATCCAGGGCCTACAAGAGGGAGAGGTCATCAAAGTAGTGGAAGGTAATGGATTTTGTTTATTGTTTTTTTTTTTTGTTTTTTAATAATTGTGTATGTTATAATTTGACTTTTTACACTATATGTAACAGGGCCCTATACTGTCTGGGATGCTCGTCTCCATCTCAGGCATGTTAGAAATCTCCTCAGAAGTCTGGACCAAACAGAAGCCTACAATGGACAAAAAGGATGCTCTATTTCTTTTGCAAACTTTATCACCCAAAAGGACAAAGGTAAATCCAATTAAAATGATTATCTCTATAATTATATTCATTATCAACCAATAGCATTTCTCACAGATGTTGAAAGCAGGGACCAAGGGAGGTTTTGTGTGCCTCCTGAATATGTCCTCCCTGGATGCAAAGACAGACCACTTGTCCCCATGCTACCGGACAGAGATGACTTGAAGGTAGGAAATTTCATATTTTTTGATACAAGGGCTGTACAAAAATATTTGTAAATCCCAAGAAAAAATATGGATAGCTGCAATGTTTTGTTGTAATGTAACCCTCAATGAAAATAGGCTACTATAAGCAATCCAGTCATGACTTCCACCTTGTTCTGATGAATTAAACAAACTATGCCAATAATAAAGTCTCTGCCATATTGGGGTACATTTCAAACGTAATTTCATTCCCCAATAAACATAGTAACTGTATTGCTGTTGATGTTGTGTGGTTATATTTTAAACTTTTCACAAATATTCGATTAACGGTTCAATAGTTCTTGGACTTTGTGTTTGAAAGCCACCACAGTGTCTTCAAGTGTTGACTATGAGCAGCTGGAACCCTCCTCCAGGAAACAGGAAGATGCACGGAGACCTGCTGTATCTGAATGTTCTGACTATTGAAAACAGAGAGCTCAATATCACCGCATCAACCCGGGGTTTTTACATCAACCAGTATGTGTTTAGTTACATTATATACTTCCTCATTTTATATACGCACATATAGTTTATCAATTGGTACTATTGCAGATCTACTGCCTTCCATTTCAACCCCAAACCTGTAGTTCCCACAATTCTGTGCCACTCTCTTGTGGAGCTGTTGAACCAGATCAGCCCTGCATTCAGGAAAAACTTCATAGCTTTGCAGAAGAAAAGGTGAGAAATAATTTATAAAGAAGAAAAAAAATGTACATGTTGTATGTTTCTTCACATTTTTAAAGCGAATAGATTCATACTGAGCTGAATGGCAGGACCGAATTCTATGGAAGAACATGTCGCTCAACTATCAAAATGCAGACGTTCTGTACTGGTTCATGGTTAATATTTCTGTAATTACTGGACCTATCCACATTGAACATAAATTGGTAGAGGGATAGTAAAACACACACGTACAGCTGACTTTGATATAGTTCAACAATTGTCATTTTTCCAATCCATGACTGTAAATGACTGACACACAAAAGATTTCAAACTCCATGTTGTTTGGATGTTTTAGGCTTCAACAGCATCCTTATGAGAGGATACCAACTCTATTTCAAACATACACCTGGATCGCTCCTTTAGCAGACCACACACTGGACGGCATCAGAGCAGAGGAGACACACAGCAGCCACATGGGACTGGATGACCTCACTGCTGGACAGGTTAAATAAATCATACCATCATAAAGGTATAGTGCCCCGGTCATCACTGTTAGTCTTACTGTTTTGTGCTGTGTAGAGTCGAGACTGGAACGAGGAGCTGCAGGGATCCAGAGAGCTCCCAAAAAATTCTTTACACGAACGAATCCTAAGAGAGAAGAGCATTTTCAAGGTAAAATTACAATCACATTTAAATTTCAAACTTGATTTTGAACAGGAAAATGCTTGATACGCTAACCTACTATTTTGATTTCACAATGATAATAAAAAACATGGGAAAAAAAATAAATCCAAGCGCTCCAGAAAAGAAAGAGCCCCACGAGGAAAAGTATAATTAAAAGGTCTTTATTTATATGGTCAAAGCCAACATGTTTTGACCCCACATAGTCTTCATCAGTGCTTAGCTAAAATCATAAAAAAAAAAACTGTAGCATGGGTGTGAACAAACAAAAAAAAACCACTTTCTTCACAACTGAGTGTAATCCAACAAAAAATAATAGTGGTGTTTTTGATATTACCATGTGGTTTGGTACTAGACTGATACAGAACAGAATACATACATTCAGAAAAGGTCCAAAAAAGGTCTTTGTCTTACTTATGCAATTTTGTCGGCATTGATACCTGTTCAAACGGGTCTCTAGTTGATACTAATTTTAATGTCTAGGTATATATATTTTTTTGACAAACCCAATTCTATTATATACTGTTAACATAATATTCAAAAACTTAAAAATGATGAAATTGGAGTTGGGTGTTCAGTCCATGTTCTTCATACAATTTTTCGCCAGACCACTGCTGACTTCACAGCAGCTGCAACACGAGGAGCTGAGTCTGTCGTTGATGGTAACACTGTGGCTTTAAATCCAGGAGAGGCGCCTCATCTACAAATGTTCATCTGGAACAACATGTTTTTCAGCCTTGGTTTTGACGTGTCAGAGCATTACCGTCCTCTAGAGGGCGACACTGCTGCACACGCTGCTGCTCTTAGAGACCTGAGAGGGGCACAGGTATGAGCAAAAGTCAAACAAGAATCAAATGCATATACTATGCACACTCCATCTAATACACAATTTTTCACTTTAATTTTTGTTATCCCAAGATGATAAAAAAACAATTAGATTACATTTCAAATCTCTACATGCTAAGGAACAGGTAGTTTATTTACCGTGGCAACACTGAATCACACTTCACAATATTGTAATGTATCGACATGCATCTTTGTGGTAAATCTCAATTTAAGATCAAATGTTACATGTTAATTATAAAATATTGTCAGTGTTTTGTTAGAATTTACAAAAATGTGTTCTTTTACTCTAGGCCTATACATCACTGGACATTAACAGTCTTCACACTCTTGGGACAGCCGTGATAGACTATCGGGGGGTACGAGTTACTGTGCAATCCATAGTCCCAGGATTACTGGAGAAAGCTCAGGAGCAGCCTCTTGTCTACGGATCTAATGACTATGGGAAAACAGTCTATACACACCAAAGGTAACATGCACGTATGTGTATATATATATTTCAGCTGCTATTTACTTCAGACAAATCCTTAACTTAGGTTTGTAGAGCTTTTGGATAAAACCTGTCACCCTTTGAAGATCCAGCGTCACACTGTATTGGACCACTCTGGTTCTCCTGTGGAACTGTGCTCTGGAGTTGAAACTAAAGGGATTTTTGGAAATGATGGCCGTGCCTACATCCTAGACCTTTTGAGAGCTTTCCCCCCTGATCTTAACTTTCAGCTGACAGGAACAGAGCATAAAGACAATGAAGTAATACCAAAAGAGTGTGTTCAATATGGATACCCACGTCATTGTCGTCACAGACTGGCCAGCCACAGACCAGAGATGGTAGATGCATTTGTCCAACACAGGTCAGTACAACACAACCTGAAAGTTTGAACTTTCTTCTTCAATGATGATTTAATATTGTCTTTTTGGCATCCTTACTTTACTGGTGATGCTCTTGTATTTTGAATCTTCTCCACTGTGGGACTATCAAAGGTACTCTTCTTTTGTGGCAGATATAATATTTATGTCAAGGCAGTATCAAAAGGGCATAGAGAAACTGAAATTTGTGAAAAGAAGCAGGAGGTGGTGAAGGGGTTGACTGATTTCAAGGAAAACAACAATTCAACACAGAATGTTGAAGGTAAGTCATGAACGTCATCTTGAATGAACCTAAAAGAAGATTATGAGTATGGAGTGAATGAAGAATGCACAAAATTTTAAAGCGACTTGGAGCATCTGGGAAAGCCCTATATAAAACTAATGCATTATCGTTGTTGTTGTTGTTGTTGTTAAAAAAACAACAACTTTCACCTACTCTTGTTATTACGTGGCCATTTATTACCTACCCAAATTGACACAACTGTACTCCACACTGGTTCAGAGCAGGTCTCAAAAGCCCTAAAACAAGCTGTTAAGCTGCTGCCTATGGTACACTGACAAGCAAAACACAATTATTGTTATTGTAAGACATAAAACTATAATAGTTATTTCACGGAGCACTAGGTTTCATGTTGTTACTTAATAGACTGACCCATTTACCTAGTTAACTTTTGTTTGCAGATGTTCTTAAACAAGCTGTGATCCTGAAAGCATGCAGGTCTGTGGGATCAGTGAGCGACTCCGGCTTTGACATTCGTTTCAATCCTGATGTTTGTTCTCCAGGTATGGGAAAGGACAACAGCCCAACTCCTCCAAATGAACTCTCCATGTTTATATGATTATAGATTGCATAATTTATATGTTCCTGGGTTTTATAGATGTCACTTTCCCCCCTGAATGTGCTGAGGAGTTCCAGAGGCAAAGACAGTTACTATGGGATGTAGCTGCCTTCGTGCTCTCTCACCAAATCCCTACAATGGTAAGACATTAAATCCAAAACCCTAACAATCTATTACATATCATAGTATTATTGTGGTTAGTCATAGTGTCGTTGGTATTAGTAATTGTCTTGCCTTTTGCCTGTGCCTGTCCCAGCTGACAAATTGTCTGGCTCATCCCACTGTGGTGATGGATGGGGCGACCTTGACCTCTGAGCTGCACCGACATGGCATAAATGTGAGGTATTTGGGAACTGTCCTGGAGCAGCTTGACTCTATGGAGGAGTGTGTGAGACTCAGTCATGTTAAGGTACACAAAATCAAATACTATTTTTAGATAGACATGACAGTTTGGTGTTGAACATACTTTAATTTCTCATTGAATAATATTAGTCATATTATTAGCATAGATACTGTATAAAGAATGGGACTAAGTGAGAGTGATGTCACACATAGGGTTGGGCTCCAGTCAAATGAAGCTCATCGAGGCAGCAGTTATAGGGGCGAATTTGGAGCCAAATTCCATGTTTGTAATTCAGATCGCGAGTATCATAGCAACCAAAGAGCCAGTTCGGAGCCAGGCTGTTGAAGGTAACGCCCTTCTCCGCCCACACCGCGGGTTTAGCAAACAACAACAGTCAATCAAACCTGTTGCTAACGCTAGTGGGAGCAACTCAGAGAAACAAGGCACCTGATTTGTCTGTTATTAATGTGCATATCTTGACTTACAGACAAAATAGCCAAATAAGATCACCAGGATCATGTAGAGTTAATACAAGCATTTTAAGACCAAAATGATTAGTCTGACAGCAGCAATTACAGGGATAGGGGCGACAGTTTTTCATTAGAAAGTGAGTTGGAGCCAGATTCAATGGAGCCGGAGTCAATGAAGCTGAAAGCGCTCCCATGCTCACTTCATATTTGGAACGCGGCAGCATAATAATGACTTACATTTGTACTGCACTTTAAAAGCTTGACAAGCCTCTCAAAGCGCACTCAGTCTTGTCAATATTTATTCCCTCGATACTGGGTTATACTTGTGTAGCCACAGAGGCCGTGGGGTAGACTGGCAGAAGCGAGGCTACCAATCTGTGCTTGATGATTGATGGGGGCCTTTTTGTTTCACAGAGGATTTGTGTCAGTGAAGTCATTGTGAGAAGTACCAAACACACATTCAGGAACTACCTGCAGGTACACAAACTACTTCACCTCTTCACTGGACACATGCATGTAGACACACTGCCCATTGTTTTAAATTACACTTGTCCTGTTTTCTATAGGACGTGGATCCGGCCTCGCTCTCCGCTGCTGTCTCTCACTTCCTGAACTGTTTCCTCAGCTCTTCTTCATGTTTAGTCTCAGGAGGCAGATCCGAGGAGGTCGTCACTAAACGCAGGAGTCGCAGACGACGTAGCCGAGTTTCAGGAAGTGTTTGGGCCAAGTTGACCCCCAGTGACCTTTGGAGCAGGATCAAGAAAGAGACACAAGAATATTTTAGCTACCACATAGAGAGGTGTGGTCCCAGAAGTATTTTCAGTATTTCTTGGACTTAATGTCACTGAAATCGTCAAATAAGAAAAGAGACTAGTAAAAACTATGCGTGTTCAATATTTTATTTGGATTGGATTTATTTGGAACTGTGCACTAATGAATAACTAATAAATGCATTACAGGGCAATTTTTGTTTCTGTTCCTGTTAAAGCACATATAGCAGGCTACCATGTAATGTTACTCTACTCTGTTGTTCTTGTCCTCTCTATATTCAGTGGCAGCGTAGATGAAGTCATTGAAAGGCACAGCCTTCAGAAGGTTTCTCTGCTGAGAGGAATCTGCCTCCAAACTGGGATCCAGGTCAGACATCTCATGCATGTCTTCATAAAACATTTAGATTTACATTTATGCGTCAGACAAAGTGGTTGCTTCATTGAAAGGACATTCACATATCCATAGTAATTATTTCAGCAGCTGAAGATAAATATTTTCTTTCCCTCAGAACCTATAAGTAGTACTATCTCTTCCTCCGTATAGGTGCTTTTGAAAGATTATGCCTTTGAATCTCGACACAGACCAGTGTTTGTTGAAGAAGATGTCATGAACATGTTTCCTGTCGTCAAACATCTCAATCCAACTTCATCAGACGCCTCTCGACTCATTGGGGAAGCTCAGAGGGTGGTACAGAGGGGTGAGTCAGAAAGAGAAAACTTATATACACATGGCTTTTAAATGGAATCAAAAGAAGAAGAAAAAAACACATTGCTCCATATAAAATTAGATCAAATCTAAGGTCTAATTCAAATCTAAGGTCTTATTTGAATTGCACTCCATAGTGATGGGGCTAAAATCAAGATGGTTGATATAGGAATATAAGTTTAACAGCAGCTACTTATCTTCTTTCAACCTGGTTAACTCAAGATTCACAATCCTTAGGTCTCCTCAAAAATGGCTATGACTTGATCAGCCAGGCCATAACCCTGTTTACCAGCATCTGTGGCGTGCTGCATGAAGATGTGTGCTCCTGTCTGCGCCTCCAAGGACGACTCAGCTACATACTGGGACACCACATGGAAGTAAGAAATATGTCTTCTACATTTGTCCTTTTATTTGTATTATCTCACTGTTTTTCCATGTTTGACAGGCTATAAACCTCCAGGAAAAGACTGTTATTAGCAGCGAAAGAATCAAAGGTGTAGACCATGCTCAGACCATTCAAGATTATGTAAGTTTCAAACCAGTTGCAACATTAGTTTAGTTAATTGATCACTGCATTTATCCTCTGTTGTTTTGTGATGTAGACCTACCTGGCTCTGTACTGTTTTGCTGGAGGTCAACACACTACCTCACTTCAGGTCCTATATCGTGCTCGGTACCTTTCTCTACTTGTATGTGGGGAAGACCATCCACAATTTGCATTAATAGATGTAAGTTTGTGTTTAAATGTGACACTGTAAGTCCCTGTTAATATTGTTTGTAATTGTTGTTTTAGAGTATGCTGGGCTTAGTGCTACATGGACTAATGGAGTATGAGCCCTCCCAGAAGTTTCTTGAAAATGCCTTAAGTCTTGCTGTAAAATACTACGGTGCAATGTCTCTGAAACATGCTCAGAGGTAACTGTTGCTTTCTCAACAAATGTGCAAATTTTGTGGAATGCAAAATCTCAGCTCAAAACCATTGAGCTGCTAATTAACAATCAGTTTTTGTCCTACGTTTTTTTATCCAAATTAAATTTGTATGTTCTTTTTTCAGTCATCATCTGCTTGCCACTCTTTTGGAAAGTAAAGGTGACTTCAGAGCTGCTCTGCACCATGAAAAAGAGGCCTGTTCTATATATCAGAGCCAGGTGACATATTATATAAACAATACACTAACCTAAGTATTTTTCTATGATTTATGCTGATTTTGTCAACTATTTAAAATGTTAAAATTTAGGTTGGGGTGGACCATGATCGGACAAGGGAAAGCAAAAACTACCTGAAGACACTCACTCAACAAGCTGTGAACCTCCAGAAAGCACTTAATCAAATCTACTGTGAAACACCCAGTGCCTGTATAACGCCTCCAAAGGTATGTTCATAACAACCAATGATATAAATATTCAATTCCTGGGAAATGTAAATATATAATGATTTGCAAAAAAAAAAAACAACTAACTAATTCAGAAAATAAAGTAAATCACAAAGTTATTAAAGCATTTTGCAGAATCTTTCATTTTAAATGGGCTTTTTGAACTTAAAATAACCTTGTTATGGGTATTGGTTAGCGCGTACGTGAAAATTTACTTCCGGAACCGGATCAGGCAGTCACTGTTGAGCTCCATTGCTTTAGTAGTACTTTTTTTAATTAGTACCAACAATTTCTCTTGCCTTTTGCCCTACTGTTTTAAGATGTGTTGCGGCCCTAAAATAAAACAACAGTGTAATTATATTTTTAAGATTATTTTAGTTTTTAGGCACAATATTTTAAGAAAATTTGACAAACGTATAAATAATGTGTAACTTTGTTTTAAGCTCTCAGTCCCAAACGCAGCTACAATCCTTCAGCAACTAAACCTCATCTGTGGCATTGTTCTCGTTCCTCTCAGGTATGTAACTATGACACTTGACTTTGGTATTTAGAGAGTTTGAAGATAAGGGGTTCCTGTATGTCTGACCCAGTTTATCAGCTATTCATGCTGTGAATGAGCTGTCAGATGCCTTTAACTGACCACTTTATTTTGGATTATTTTGTGTATCATATCCAAACTGTTAGTAATGGTAATCTTTTCCGCTTTGCTCCCTCTCAGTGAAAAAGAAGTGGCTGATCTGAGGACAAAGATCAATAAAGAAGAAACAGATAACATGGTAACGCAAGAAAACATCAACTAAACCCAAATCATTCAATACCTGCACACAATACCACAATGTTAACTGTATTAGATGGTTGCAAAATAAATGTCTCTTTTGTCAGACTCTGCCAGAGAAAAGGAATATAAAGTAAAAACTGGGTCAAAAATATGTTTTTGATGTTTGATGCAGACCTCATGACAAACATGTACAGTTTAAGGGATTTTCCGAAATTGCAGTGCTAGATTAAAATCAACACATTTTTGTAGTGGAATTGAGAGCCTAAATTCTTAAATTGTTATATATGCACTGGGGGTCGCTGTTGGGACTGTGAGCCTTTGCTAATGCATTTTTTGGGTCCTCTGTACCTCTGTAGGCCAATACCAATCGGTCTTCTGTCTAATAAAGATTTTGGTTTGATAATGTGGAATTCAAATTTGTCAAAATGTGCACATGGTCAAGTAAAAAAAGAAAAAGCCACAATCGCAATTCAATATGCTGATAACGAACACATCTGCACCTGTTTTTATTTTTGTATATGGACTTATATACTTACATATAATACATATACAACACATAATTTGTTTTGTTTGTTTGTGTGTATTTTGAACAGGGCACCCATGAAAAAGAGAGTCCAAGTGCTCTCATTGGGTTCCCCTGTATAAATAAAGATAAAAAAGAAAGAAAGAAAACATGCTGAATATTTATGAGCCCAACACAAGTTTAACTAAAATGTTCTGTGTAAAAAAGAAACACATCACTATTTTGAACAGATCGTTTCTCCTCCATCAAAACACTACGTACCTTACCACTTTGGATGGGTATGTGGCTCTAAAATTATACAATGTTTTCTTATGGGCAAGCTGAAGAACATGATCACACACTGAAGCATATCATTACCAGATCATATAAAATGTATTAGTCTTTTTCCCTAAACACACACTTTACAGGTTTAAGGTTTCTCTATATATAGCCCTATCGAAGAAAACTTGTCATAACATTTATTGGAAATCTGCAGACGTCTATCGCACGTCACCGTCATCTGAACGTGCGCGCCCCCGTGTCCCACTCGCGACCGTTAGCTGTGGCCGGAGAATGCGGCGGCTCCACAGACTGAACAAAATCTGACCCACCGAGCCGGCTGAGAAGAAACCGACAACACCAGGGAAAGCAGGGCTTGTGTACGCATTGGAACAGGATCTGGACTATGAATTCTTCTATATGTGCAATGGTAAGTTGTCTGTGCTTAGACGTATTCGTATCTGTGTCTCGGCACTTAAAATACTTGCTATGTTGACGACGATTTGGCTGCAGTGTCTGCGCTTTCCCGTTCAGTTCTCAAAATGGCGGACAAGCTAAGCTAGGTGGGCATAGTTGGCACTGGCAGCTCCATCCATCCAGAGGGTTCACTCCAAAGCAACATGAACAATAGCTCTGATGTGTCTGGATGGAGTGAATTGCATTTTATGCAGTAACGAGAATGGATGAGGTGTCTCGCAAACTTGTTATGAAGTGCTGCTAACGTTAGCTTATTTTAGAAAGTTGACAAGAGTGAGCTAACGTGGTTAGCGACCCGGCCAAGCTAGTGCTGTCATTCCACTGCCATGTCTCCGCAGTTCTTCAATAATATGCATAAATACTAACAGCCAAATGGTGAGTTGAATAGTGAGTTACACCGCTACGCCATTTATCAGCGCTTTGTGACTTCTGTGAGAATCGAAGTTTGGGTGCTCAGCCTCAGCGTTTGTTTCTCGGAGCCATTTCATCACAAGCCCGATTTTATTTAAATAATGCATATGGATTTATGCACAGTTGTTGAGTTAAATACACGCTTATACATACTTTAGAAGGATAGTAAATGTCTAAAAGATATTGCATATTGAGCTGACAGCCTCATCCTTTACGTCATTCTGCTAAAGCTAACGTTAGCTAGCTTCAAAAGGGCGTTGCTGAGCCATTGCTGCAACTTTGCCCTTGTGGCCATCGATGCTTTGAAAAACGCCACTTGTACTAGATTTTATTTTTTACGCCAACCATTTAACACTAACAGTCGTAACAGTAAGGGTGTGTGCTGTTTTTGTTCTGATTTGTCTTCAACGAGTCGATTCACATCGGCTAATCAGAGGAATCACGATCAGGGTGGAGACTGCGCGGATCTCCACAACATGATGATGTGATGGTCATAACATCAGACCAGGCTTTAGACACGCTCAGATGTTATGGTTACAGTCATGTCATTTTTGTTTCAAACAATGCACAATGCAGTCATGCTTGGCTCGTATAATACTATTTTTCCCATTACTACACATGAATATATATTATGTTATTTTAATATATATTATTTTAAAATATATTATCTT
>KN469793.1:15119-26696 GCA_000787095.1 Periophthalmodon schlosseri
TAAATGTTTTATTTGATTTTTATTAAAGTTTAAGAGCTTGTAGTTGACATTGTATCACTTAAAGACTAGGGCCAACTGTTGTACTACTATATGTAATACAGACTATAACTTATATAAACTGGATGTCATTTAAGCTGCCTGAACCATATATTACTTAATTGTTCCACATTGTTCCATGATTGTATGTTATATTATATTATATATTATATTTTAAAATGGAAAATTTGATATGTTTAAACCTAATTTCTAAACCTGTAAAAGTGCAGTAAATAGACAAATGACTCACTTATTTCTATTGCCTTTTACCTTTCACTTTTGTACTGATTTGCACCAACCTGTGTGGCTTGAAGGTCACTCATAACAAGAGTCATGGTGACAACAAACAGCAGTGGTTTTACTTGATGCACAGCTACAGTTTATGACTTGAACTGACTGATGACATGCACCAAAACATCACACTTAGGTGTTCAAATGGGATTCCTCTTGTAATCTTTCAGTGTGTGCTCAAGTTTGTAGAAGTTCTGCACTGTTGATTCACTTGTCTAAACTGCAGGAGTCTGTACTTTCCCAGTTCTAGCCTGTATGACCTGTTGATGGACTGTCTCTGATGTTGATCTAAAAGGTGTGTTGAGCTTTCTAATAGAAATGTAGTCAGTCATATATGTTGAAAGTTTTGTGCTAATCCACTAGTGAGTGTGTGCAGGTTTGGATATTTCATACTTCAAACATTGAGCCAAATGCCAAGAGTTTTGATCCCCACAAGAATATTTATCTCAAATTTTGAGTGGACACAAAAGTTTCAGTTTTGTTTAATAATCACAAATGTATTTTTTATATTACATAATGTGTACTATAAAACATGACCACACATTTATCTTTTGTCTTCATTTACTCAATCCACATTTAATAACTGGCTCAATATATTAAACTAAGAAATGAGTGGATTTATCAGAGTTTCACTGAAAAACATGAGATACTGAGTGCAGGTCTTTCAACGTTTGCCAACAGTAAGGCATGTGACTGAGATGCTTGAAATCTTTGAAAATGCATGAATGTTTTTCTGAATAACCTTTCAGAGAGGATACTTTTGGTTAGCTTAGACCTCTGTGTCAGACAAAGACAAAAAATGTTGACTCATGTGAAAGGTGGTGTAGACTTGTCATCACCACCTCTCCATTAGATATTAGATAAGCATGTTTTAGACACTGGACTTTGCTCTGTTCCTCTTGATTTACACCTGACTATTACCTGTATTGGGTGAGCTTTAGATAAGTGCATACACTTTGATAAGTGGAGTGTTCATGTCCTCCTTATTTGCATAAACAATGCTTGTTTATCTCCACTCTGACCCTGACGCAGGTGTGAGAGTAGGCCTTATGCAATGGTTGTGTGTTTGTCAAAAGGCTGTTCTGGAGCTCAGAGCAGGAGTTGTGTCCCGCGCTCACGGCTCTCATTAAGTTTGCAGCACAGTGGTTTCTAGGACACTTGAGGCCTGTGTTTTGTCTTGTGCCGTGGCCGCCTCCTCGCTTTCACTGAAAAGTGATCCACACAATTCCCTACATCACAATGGCAAATGTCACTGGTGCTATCAGTTTAAGAATGTGCAAATGTCTTTATCTTTAGCTAATAAAGTTTATTATACCATATATTCCATGGGACCGCAATTCATGCTACAAGCTCTTTTCCTTTCTGTAGACGGTTATAGTGTGCTTTGTTTATCAAATAGATTAGAGCCTTTATGCATCAGAAAAGTTTCCCACACTCATGAAGTAATAAGCAACATAAAGACTTAGGCAGTGGCTCCACCTTTTGTTTTTAGCAAGCTATTTTAGATTCACAAACATCAGGCGTCTTGGCTATAGTCATGATTTTAGCATATGATCAATATAAGCTCTATTGTGTATACCACATGCATGTTCTACGGATCATTGTTTTGTGTTTTGTTTTATTTAAGATCATTCATCATTTAATGGTGCTGTGTTTGTATAAGTCTTGTAGACCTACCCATCAGAAGCGTGCCACATTGTCATCATAGATCTATAGTAGTTTTTAATATATAATTTCTCACATTGCTTTGCTTGGTATCAGTAGTACTGGACCCTGTAGTTGACCCACGCAGACAGACAGTGCTGTGGTGGCGTGTGTCTGGGGTTAATCCTGTTAGCGGGCGCTCTCAGTCTACAGCTCTGAGTCACTGAGGAGTAGCCGAGTTGGGGACTTTGTCTTTGTCTCGTCGTCATTAAGCAGCTTAAAATGCCACTGTGACCCCAGGTGCCGCTCCGGCTCAAGAAGTGACTGTTTACAACCACCGCCGCTCCTTGCCGCGTGGTCAGCCGTGGTCATTGGCACAAACTCACAGGACTATAATAGAACCACTGTGTAAGTGTGATCCATTCATGAAGTGGCCATGGAAACGGAATGAAAGAAGTTAAGATCTATCTAGACAATCCAATTCTGATGTGCATTTGCTATTGTATTGGTTTACTAAAGTGGTAGCCGTAATCAAAATGTTTAACTTTATTTTGCCGTAGTTTACCTATCTTTTAAAGGCGCAGTATCTGATTTTTACTGTCTTTAAAACGTGAAAAACAAAAGTAGTTCATTTTAAACCATGGTGGTTATTCCTCACTTACCTTATGCATTCCAAGCATCCTAATTATTCACCACAATTAGCTGACAACAACTAGCTTGATAACGTACACTTTCTGATAATCGGACAGTAAAATCCTTTCTAATTAAATGCAGACAGGGAGCACGCAGAGATAATACAATATGTTTTTATTTGGGCAAGACAAATTTGTTCAAATACACGGGGAAACAATTGGATACAGGCCCTTTAATTTACTGTAACAATACATGCAGCACAAATATCTGGGGTCTGCCCTGATTGTATTAAAAGCACATGCCTTAATTCTCATTGATTTCAGATATAGATTTAATTAAACTAATGTAGGTTGTCCATGTGAATCCAGGAAGCAGCTGAAGATTTATGTTTGAATGCACTATCAGCAGCTGTTGTCTGGTTAATTTAACCTGCGTTCATGCTGTAGGAAAGTCATTTTAACCTCTGTTTGTTTGTTGTGCATTGAGAGGTGTTTCTACATCTCTCAATGCACAACAAACAAACTGAGGTTGAGTAGAGTTATTTTATTACACAGTTTAGTTGATATCACATGAAAGTCTGCAAATTAAAACAAAATGCCAACAAAGACAAATGAATAATGATGGCGAACCAATGTGTTCTAACTGTTTGATGGATGCGTTTTTAGTGTGGGACACCACAGCTGTAATAAAAGACCCTCAAATATTTAAAAAAGGCAACATTTTTGGGAGCCTTTTGCAGGTTCTACCGAACAGTTTGAGGTACAACTTGTGGGTACCAAGTTGACTCTAGATACACACTGACAGCCAGTTTGTGAATGATTTCTGTCCTCTGACTTTGTCATTTTGGTTTTAAACTCACTTCCCCTCCCTCTCTTCTACAGGTAATGGGAGCGTCTGATTGGTGAGCTCGTTGTCCTTCTCGTCAAGCCTAGACCTCCAGTTGATTGACACCGGGATATCCCATCAGCCCCTGCTCCTCTGAGGCCTCTGAAGCAGCCCCATCACTGTGGGACCCTCTTTTCCTCTGCTAGCTCCAGCTCCTGCCCCCAGTCTCACTCCCCCTGAGGGGCCACAGCGCCATGGTGCTGTCGCAGAGACAGAGAGATGAACTGTGAGTCTGCCACACCAGACACACCTAGGGATGGGTACCAAAACCTACTATTATTAGAACACCGGCGGCACTTCTTAATGGTCCATTGGATCAATAATGGAGTTAAATACAACCGTGACACATTCCTCTGTTCATAAGATGTGTCCCGTGTGTATGGCCTGGTAACACTGCTTAAACTACACGCTACATGCGATATCGGATCATTTATGCATTTGTGTTTGTGTGTGCGGCCCTCTCTGCTCTGAGGCTCAGAGCTGAAACACACACATGCACAAATTGTCTAACACTGTGTGCCATCCACTGAAAACTGATGAAATGAAAAAACATTTCACCAAACTACTTTGCAGAACACAGACAGGCTGTCAGTAGGCTCCTTTGTGATCACACGAGGAGGCACCAAGAGCACATCATTGTGGGACCTTTACCCAGTCTACAGTATATGAAAAAAAAGAATAATTTGAAAAGTGGAAAATCATGCCTTAATATTTCAGAATTGAGAACCTTATTATTGTAAGTTGGTGTTTATTTTATTATGTGTATTTTTTGCTTTAAAAGTACAGATAACTGTAGCGTTAAAAGACTGGATCAATGAGCAGCATCGATAAGAGTAGTAGTGCTGATAAATCCCTAACCAACCATTTCTGGAGACATGAGGGGGCCACAGCTGTTTGAAATTTTTAACATTTAATTTTCCTTTATTTTGGGGAGTAGAGTACACCCCCTGGTTCAGCCTCAAATGTATCATTTCATGTTGATGTAATAACAGTTTTTGACATGACTGTAGATCATATAGGATGTGGTGCTACACTGTGGTTGTGAGGATATTATAGACATCTAACAGATGTGGTCCTGGAGGTGCTTTCTTTCACAGCGTCTTGGTGAATATTTCATAACCTCATGACAGGACTCAGGAGGAGGAGGAGGGGCTACTTAATGTGACGCAGTAGAGGAATCTGACCTGTGTGCGATTAAAATTACAGTAGATAAGGAGGAAGCTAATTTAATTAACACTGAAAATGTAACAACTCCACAAATGAACCTGACACTGTTTAAGATGATGAGGACGAGGAAGGAGATGAAGATGAGGATGAGACTTGTAATATCCAATGTCAGCCTGGTTCAGATTTATTTTCACTGGCTCAGGTTTGATCAAACTCCTCATTTTGGCAGCATCACAGTTGTGATCCTGACTCTGCTGTTAATGCACACTGCACTTACTGATGCTTTTCTCTAATTTCACACAACTAAATGAGGAGGGGTCTGTACAAACCATTGAAAGTACAGTACTGTAAGGATGGTGTCCTTACAATACAGTAACCCAAATATAATGATAATAATATTCAGCAGCACTGGTACAAATATATCAGACTGCATGCTCCTTTGACTAAGTCTATTGTTGCATGTTGCAGTAGCAGCATGTTTTAAAAAGCAAAGACCATGATGTTTTCTCAGTTTCAGAATATGTGAGTGTTATTAAAGTCTTAAGCCTTTGAAATATGACAGGGGCGATTGCTTGATTTTAAATACTAAATATAGAAGTACTGTGCTGTGTGATTAGCCTCCATGCATAAGGTAGATTATATGTGCTCATATAAAAAAAAATCACCAATGATGCGTGTCATTTGGTCCTAAAATATTTGGCTTCTTTGTATTCACTGTAGTGTAGTCACAAAACAAAAATGTCAAACTTTATTTTTATTGGGGGTGTGCCAAAATATGATCAGATATCCTTTACAGTTAACTTGACATTTTTCTCCACATTGTTTTCATAACGTAATACAATAGAACTACTACTAGAACTAAACTACTATACTCTGGAAAAAGTTTCATAATTAGTATCTGTGTATTTATTTTTGACAACCCTAATTCACTGGTGATGAGTGTTAATTCATTGAACATTTAATTTCCTTTGCAAGTTTTTGTCATTGCAGCTATATACAACTTTTCTCTTTAATGAACCATACTACTCATTGTTCACAATGGTTCACCCTTTAATGTCAGTAGTCCTCAAGGCCACATGGTTAAATATCAGCTCTGCTCCAAATCTCTGCAAAGTCTAAAATTAGTAACTTTACGTATGAAATATTCAACTCCTGATGCATAAACGAGCCGCTCCACTTCTTTATATAACATGTAGCCAGTGGGTGTCTGTGGCCGCTCTGTCAGCTGCCTGCGCTACACAAAGCTGTTTCCAGCTCTTCCCTGGTTTCAAGTTTTTTCACATTCTGACATTCGCACAACCAGAAACTCCCAAAGCGCTCATCTCAGGCAGGGCGTGGCCTCTTCCGTTTTTAAGGAGGATCTGCTTTGTTCTTAAGGTGGCACTGGGGATGCTTTGGGGTTATTGGATTTTGAAGATGTAAACTGGTCCTTTAATCAGTAATCATTTGAACAGCAAGCTAACAAGGCGTTTTCTTCATTTGTCAGAAACCGGGCAATAGCAGACTACCTCCGCTCCAATGGATACGAGGAGGCATATTCCACCTTCAAGAAAGAGGCAGAGTTAGATATGGTACAAAGAAACATTAACCACCTAATAATAATTTGTAATGTTATAACTGTAATATTAATATCCTATTATTTGTGTTTTGTTTCTCACAGAACGAGGAGGTAGATAAAAAGTATGCCGGTCTTTTGGAAAAGAAATGGACCTCGGTCATCAGATTACAAAAAAAGGTAAGAAGGTTGGACAATGTTTTTGACATGTTGTAGCCAAAGTATTTGCATAGCGGATACAATATTAAATTGATTTATAATCCTTTTAATCGAACTGAACATCAAACAAATAGGCTTGAATAATCATACTCAACTTTTAGTCTAATGCAGTGGTTCCCAAATTGTTGCCTGGGAACCCCTGCTGATTAAAAATGTTAATGAAACATAAACCTTGATTTGTAAAAGAATAATAAGACCTAAAGCAGGTTGTCCGAGGTTGTATTTGATGAAGGTATAGTATTGGTTGAAGGAGTACTATGGTATAAAGTGCGTAACCTTTGCACCGTGGCCGTCCCTGTGCAGGTGATGGAGCTGGAGTCGAAGCTGAACGAGGCGAAGGAGGAGATGACACACGGAGGGCCTGTGGGGCAGAAGAGGGACCCTAAAGAGTGGATCCCTCGCCCCCCAGAGAAGTATGCCCTGAGCGGACACCGCGCCCCCGTCACACGAGTAATCTTCCACCCAGTCTTCTCCGTCATGGTCACAGCCTCCGAGGACGCCACCATCAAGGTTTGTGCTTCTGCGTATTCCTGGTACAGTTGTCCTCACAAGTGACTCAGCTGAGGTAGAGAATGCAAATGAGGCATGAGAGTTTCAGTTGAGGCATGTGAGTTTCATTTTCATTTTATTGTAATAAATCTTAACCTTTTAAAAAGTCAATATATTTTATTGTGTGTTGGCCCCTCTACTTGACACTAGATTATTATTACTTGATAAGTATGTGGCCTGTCATCTTCTCTCATTTGTAACTTTCTGCCCAGTAATTTACATCCACCTTCTACTCTACTCAAAGGGCCCATAATACGTTATTTTCTGATCTATGTTATAATGTTATTTCCTCATCAAAAACATACCTGGAGTTGTGTTTTGTTTCATTCACACATGTTTAACACACAAACCCTGCATATTTTAGGCTGAGTTCTTCTCTCAAATGGAAAACACTGCGATGTTATGTGGTAATAGAGGAAGTGCTCCACTGTGTTTTTAAACTGCGTACACCACTAGAATCCTTTGGTTAATTTCAGCCCTGGAATTGCCAATCTCTCCTGAACAAAAGGTAAAAGTTAGCTGTTGACTTGAAAACGTCCACTACATGACATCATAAGGTGGGACAGAGCATTTTGAGCATTTTGGAGATGTAGACAAACTAATAATAAATGGTTACTCAAACACGTATAAATGCACAATATAGGACCTTTTAAGTTGCAAACTGCATTATCTATTGAGGTGTGTGTCTGTGTAATCCCTCACTCATCCAGATAGTATCCATAGCAAAAAAAAAAAAAAAAAAAAATTCTGTCAACTGGACAAAAAACTTGTGCAGTTGACATAATTGAATTTTCTTTTACTATTAAGGTGTGTGTTTTTATTTACCTCTCGACTCCGTAAAATACATGGCATTATGTGGTGTGGCATTGATTGTTTTCCACACAGTTGTGCAGCGTGGTGGCATAGTGGTTAGTATTTCTCCCCTAACAAGGTCCAAAGTGTAATTCCTGAACATGGGTAGAGCCTTTCTGTGCAGGCGTTGGCATGTTTTCCAGTTTCAGTTGGTTTGGTTTGCCTTTTTTTGAACATGAAATTAAATAAAATTAGTTTTAAATAATTGAATAAGTCCGTACTTTTCTGTCTGATGGTGTCCACTCTCTGCTCCTGGTGCTGCAGCTTCAAAGCCTCTGCAGTCCCCTTACAGTCACACACAGTCACACACAGTCACACACAGTCACACACAGTCACACACAGTCACACACAGTCACACACAGTCACACACAGTCACACACAGTCACACACAGACACACACAGACACACACAGACACACACAGTCACACACAGACACACCTTTATGGACCTAAATTCACTTTGTACTTTTGCCTTGTCACCGCTGGTTTGTGTGGACGGACTGATGCTCATGTTGTTGGAGGCATCTCTTCCCGGGATCTCGGCATCATGGGAAATGTGCAACCCTCAGTTTTCTTTTGAACTCTTCCCCTTTTTTTCTTTTAAAGGCTTTGTATTGATTATTTGATTACTGTGTCAGTAGGAAGTGGGTTTCACACTGAATTAAATGGCCACGTTTTGTGCTCTCAGACTCGCTTCAGTCTGATAGGTTGCTTATCAGTTATTGACAGTATCTTTTGTGGTACTAGATTACTCTACATTAGCTAGATAAGCAGGTGTGTAACCATTTTGGCAATGTCATAAGATCAAGTCAAATACATCTTTTGACTGCAGTTGCATGATGGAAAGCCGAGGGAACTACATGGACCATAATCCTTTGCTCTGTTCTGGTGCAACAAACCCAAACCCCCAAGATATAATTTTTAAGTATGACAATGATCTCTTCGCTGACTTAGAAAGAATACAGGAATTCTCTATATATTTGGACAATGACTAATAGAAATGTGATGAGAATTGAATATTTTTAACATCCCTTATTTTGGCAGAACAATAAAAGTCCGAATATTATGTTTTGTTTCCAGGTGTGGGACTACGAGGCGGGGGATTTCGAGCGCACTCTGAAAGGCCACACAGACTCGGTTCAGGACATCTCCTTCGATCAGACGGGGAAGATCCTGGCCTCGTGTTCCGCTGACATGAGCATCAAACTGTGGGACTTTCAGGGCTTTGAATGCATCCGAACAATGCACGGTGAGAAGCGTGCTTTTAGATGTTGTTGGGAGTGAACGCCATGTTTACACAATACCTGTTTGAACGCATGTACTTCCTACTTCCCTGCGTCATCTGTCCTTTGTATTTATACTCTCCAAACCGGTCATTGGTTTATGGAAATGACTCTAAATGTGTTGTTGGTTTTGTGTTTCAGGGCACGACCACAACGTGTCATCTGTAGCCATCATGCCAAACGGAGACCACATCGTGTCTGCCTCCAGAGACAAGACCATCAAGATGTGGGAGGTGGCCACTGGGTGAGTCAGAGCATGACATAAATAATCAGACAAACATGTGATATAACATGTTTATAGTGGTAATTGCAATGATAATGGTAGGATTTGTGATATTTACATACTTCTTTATATTTTTGAGATTATTCATTAAAACTTGTAGAGACTCCAATCAATTTTGAATTTATTACATTTATTAAAGGAAAATCAAACATTACTATTGTGATGACTAAACCAGTCTAAATTTACTTTTAATGCAGTTCCCAACTTTAAACCTTTTAAATGTAAATGCTTAATTAGCCTTTATTAGACCTATTTTGTTTCTTATGTTGTCATCGTAATAAATTATGTAAACCTTGTGTGTGGTACAGTTACTGTGTGAAGACGTTCACGGGCCACAGGGAGTGGGTGCGGATGGTGCGTCCAAACCAGGACGGCTCTCTGATCGCCAGCTGCTCCAACGACCAGACGGTGCGTGTTTGGGTGGTGGCCTCCAAAGAGTGCAAGGCCGAGCTCCGGGAGCACGAGCACGTGGTGGAGTGCATTGCCTGGGCTCCAGACAGCGCCCACCCCACCATCCTGGAGGCCACAGGCTCAGAGGTATGTTCCAGCTGCTGCTAAACACACTTCATCTTAACTGTTCGCTTGCCCCATTAGAATTATAGATTATCATCTGGAGTTTTGGTGGTCCTGAATGAGCAAATGGGGTTTGCTTCATTAAAAAAAACCCCTCAAAGACCCTTTCTCACATAGTCTTGATAAATGAACAGAAGACATTCAGGAAAAAAATATTATAATGTGTTAGTCAGTTTGAACAAACATGTCAGATACAATCTTGGACTTATTGACTAGTTGTTGAAAATGTGTGAAAATCAAGTGGACACAGTGGACATGTCTCCACCTCCTGCTGTTCAATTCAAGATTCAAGGATTTATTGTCACTGTCACAAGTAACAAGAACTACATTTAGAGCATTAAACAGCAAGAGTGGCTACTGCAAGACAGTATTAGTGCAATTCATGAAGTGAATGTAAACATAATCACTATTAACATACCTATAGCATGTAAAACAACATGAAAGGCAGAGGTAGATGCAATAGTATAAGGTGTAGATGAGTCTGTTGTATCAATGCAGAATCCAGTTCAGTTATAGCAGGTATATCCCGCTATAACTTCCTCCCCCGTAACTCTCCAGGAGTGGAGGGTTACAGGGGATCTAGGTAGAAGGAGGGGGGAGAGGGGAACAGTGCTTGTTGAAGAGTCTGATTGCCTGGGGTAGAGGCTGCACATTCTAGTGGTTCTGGCCAGAAGTGACCTGGACCTCCCAGCAGGTAGCAGGTGAAACAGGCGGTGTGCTGGATGGGAGCAGTAGAAGCAGCAGAAGTGTACACAGTGGCAATCTCCGGGAAGCGGGACCCGATGATTTTTCCAGTGGTTTTCACCACCCTCTGGAGTGCCTGCTTCTCTGCTTTAGTGCAGCTGGAGAACCACACAAGCAGACCATAGGTCAGCACATTCTGGCACAGTTGTAAAAGTTTGTCATGAGCCTCTGAGGGAGTTTGACTCTCTTCAGTTTCCTCAGGTAGAAATGCTGCTGCTGAGTTTTCTCTACAGCAGGTGATGTTTTGGCCCCAGGACAGATCCTCTGACACCATCAGGCCCAAGAATTTAAAGAAGGACACTCTCTCCGCTGCCTCTCCATTTATGTTCAGTGCGGTGCATGACTTGCTACTTTACAGAAGTCCACAATAATTTCTTTGGTCTTCTTTATGTTTAAGGCCAGGTTGTGGTTTTTGCACCACTTCGCATATGCAGTCCCTGTATGCAGTCTCATTGGTTGTCTTTGAGCTTTGGTGTGACTTTGTTGTGGCCGTAAGTTTTAGATCGGCATCATAAACAGGACTGCCCCTATTGTTTTTGAAGGCACAACACCCCTCTGCACTTCACGCTTCAGTGCTCCTTTAGCAAATGTGCACTTTCACAAAGTGCCGGGAGTGTACTGGAGTCGAATAGGGCTGTAGTCAAGGCGCTGTGTTGTCAAGGTGATTGTGGACCTCAGGGCTCATTATTATGGGTAATTTATGACACTATAAACATAGGCCAACCCAAATGACCACTTATATTATGCACTTTGATTGATGTGTAAGCTTGTTTAATAAAATGTGAATTCACTGTGAGCAGCAGAAACTAAAGTGTGTTTGAGGTATATTCATATTCTGTCTATCTGATTTCCAGAACAAAAACA
>KN469793.1:26772-48030 GCA_000787095.1 Periophthalmodon schlosseri
GAGACAAAACTATTAAAATGTGGGATGTGAGCACTGGCATGTGCCTCATGACTTTGGTGAGTGAAAATTGCTTTTATTAAGTTGTATTAGCCACTACTAGTTGCCTAGTAACTTGTTTGTAATGTGCACTTATTTGTTGCAGGTGGGCCATGACAACTGGGTGCGTGGTGTGTTGGTGCATCCTGGAGGCAGGTTCATAGTGAGCTGTGCCGATGATAAAACTCTACGGATCTGGGACTACAAGAACAAACGCTGCATGAAGACTCTGTTTGCCCATGAACACTTTGTTACCTCTCTGGGTAAGATGCTGCCCTCACAATCACAATCGGATCTATATACTTACATTTACTAATAATTCTACTCTACACTTTGTCTGCAGATTTCCACAAGACTGCCCCCTACGTGGTGACGGGCTGCGTCGATCAGACAGTCAAAGTGTGGGAGTGCCGCTGAGACCTGTCCCGAGGGCCTCCCAAATCCAAAAAACACCCGCCCCCTCTGCCCCGCCCCCTACACCTCCACCTGCTCCTGTCCCGACCTGTGGCACTCCGAACCATAGTTGACCATGGCGCTTTCCCCTGTCCCTCTGCCCCTTCTCTAACAACAATCCAGCCCTTACGATGACTATTGTCCTTTTATGTAAATTATTCTGGATGTAGGGTACGCTTAATAAATGTCACGCAGTCTCTGACACATGAACACACTTGAAAAGAAGTATTCCTTTGCATGGTGAATCAAACTTGAGAATTGTATACTGCTGGAGTTGACAAAATTGCATACTGTTGTCATGACTTTCCATCTTGGTCAAAGGGTGTAAAAAATTTGCGGTTTTAACAGAAAAACCAATGTATAGCCTCATGTTGCAGAGGTGTAGTTTTTGTTTTTCATGTTTTCATTGTGCTGCGTGGATGAGAGAGAGGGCACTAAAAAGGGTAAATAGATTGAGAGAATGGGGAATTTTTTTTAAGGAAATTTGAAGCAGGATCTTGAATCGAGAGAAAGCTAAAAGGTGTGTGTGCGCCAGAGTGTGTGATACGACAGGAGAAACTATCTTAGCTTCTCGTCCACTTTGTCCATCAATTCATCTCTTTAAACGCTTTATACTGTAGTAGAAACACTCACAGGACCTTAACGCTGCCCCCGTGCTGCTCAGAACACGGGCCCAAAGCAGAACCAAGTGTTTTGACAGAGGAAAAGTAACAGGTTCACGTTTTAAAGAGGTTTTTGTGTGTTCGTATGTCGTCCCGGATGATCTCTCGCCCAGTGCTCGCTATCTCTGCCTTGTTCAAACCCCATAGAGGGCCTCCACATTCAGGGCGGTCATCCTGCTTCTGTGGTCTCACCGCTTTCTCTACTACTACTATTACACACACACAAACGCACACACGCACAGTACAAGTTGTGTATCAATATATCTGGATGTCATTGTTTGCAACATAATAAATAAAATTCTGTAAATATAACTTATCCATCTGTGGTCTTTTCATGATTTAATCATTTTAATACTCTACACATAATACTTAAGCAGTGTACATAAAAAAAAAAAAAATTAAAAAAATTACCCTCTGATGTGAAAATTATGTGAAGAAAACAAATCTGACAATGTATTCTATAAAATATAAATTACAACACATAGTAACAGTAACGTAACCTTATATGGGCGACAATCTCGCTCTCGATGTAAACGTCATTGGTTAAGTGGTCAGATCCACTGACCCACAGGTTGGCGGTGTGATTCTGGCTCCCACAGATGAATGGTGTTGTCGTGCCTTTAGGCAAGACACTTAACCCATCTTGCCCCCAGTGTCTGTGTACACTGGTGTATGAATGTGTGTGTGAATGGGTGAGTAGTTCCTTGATTTAAAGCGTTCTGAGTGTCTTGAAGGTGGAAAAGCGCTGTATAAAAATGTGACCATTGACCATTTCATAAAAATTCACATAAGCTGCCTGCCAATTTCTCAAATCCATTCTACAATGATCTGCTGTAATATATTTTAACTCTGCATATGGATTGTAATTGAGTCCAAAAATGTTATTAGAAAAAAAAAAATATATATATATATACACACACCCCAAGGTCACGGTGGGAAACACCTCCAAAGTAGCGGAGAATGATCGAAGTCCCATAGGATCTTGTCCTATGGGACTTCCAGATACAGACTGACAGAATGCTGATGGAGAACCAACCAGACATTGTGGTGGTGGATAAACAACAGAGCAAAACCGTTGTGGTGGACACTGCAGTACAAAGTGATGGGAGCATCAGCAAAAAAGAACACGAGAAACTAGAGAAATACCAGGGGCTCAAAGAAGAGCTGGAGAAGGCTGAAGGCATCAGTGGTGCCCGTGGTCATCGGAGCACTGGGGGCAGTGACTCCCAAACTGGAGGAGAGGCCACATTAACAGCATGTTACTGGTGGGGCCCTAAGGTGGTGCTCACAGTGGTGCGCATGACCCTGGTTAAATAATGATTTGGTAATATTTTATTTATTATTTTTGGTAATATGTTGATCTTCTGTTAACTTTCACAATATTAAATGACAATGCTCTGAAATTATCCCAGTCAAAAGGAATCGCATTACACCATCTCAGGTATGAGCCGTGTTTTGATTTATTAAGACACTTTTACCTTTCTAGGATTCTTTAACCTGATGCTAGAGCAGGTTTCATGAATGGTTAGTGGTTAGTACAGTGGAAGTGTTAGTGGCACTGGATACAGGAGCAGTGCATTGGGAACAAGGCAGTTAATATGCCTCTAATTCAATTCTTCAAGACCAATCACTTAAGCTGAGTGAACAGAGTAAAGACATCAGGGGTCAGTGGGGCAGTTCAAGCTCCTTATCAATTATGCAGTACCCCAACCTCACCTTTCTCTCTTTTTCCCCCTTCTCTCTCTCTCTCACACACACATTTCCTCTCTGTCTCGCATTTGCTCTTACTCACCCACACCAGCTTCACTTCCTGTGTAACCTCCACTGCAGTCTCCTGGCAACAGTTTCCAGGGCGGCGAGACATCATCAGCACCACACCCTCCAACATACTCAGAGTCTACAGAGAGAGTGTGGGAAAATGAATACAATACATGGTAACATTTCACTATAACTGATTTTGTGTGTAGGATGTGTGCAGAGAAGAAAAAAACAGAAGAAAAAATATAGATTACAGACATCATCATAGAGATCATCAGCAAATAGGAGTAAATGTGAACTACATTTGTGATGGAATAGGTCTATTTCTATTTGTCTTGCCTTTCTTATCTTTACACACAGTTCTAAAGAGTCTTATTAACTGTCTGTAAGAGCTGCCTCTAACTAAACGTAGACCTCTCACTCATAAGAAGAAAAGTCAAAGCTGAATTCACGTGGGAGACACTGCGGGGCTGCTAGGATAGAGTCTGTGGCTTAATGAAAGGATAATGACCTGCTGCAGACACGAGACCTGTTTCTCTGCAGAGGCAGTGGAGGGGAAGAATTGGCCTACTTTTGCATCTCACTACTGACTTTACTTACAAATTTAACAATAAAACATTACGTTACATTTTCTTTTTTGGTTATATCACCAGCCGCGTACCTTGTGTCTATAGACATTAGTAGGAGCGACATTGACTGGCGTGAGGCGGAAGTGTGGTTACGTATCCACCTGACTGGGGTCTTTTTGATGCTCCAATAGGCCTTTAATTGCAATGATGGAACAATTTGTTACCAGGCTCTTCCCTGTGCGTAAACACAGGCTACGCACAGTTATTTGGAGGTTACGTGGAGTTATAGTTGGCAGTGGGCTCCTTGGCTCATATATAGGTTTGTGTGTCATCCTGCTATAGGCGCCGTGCGATAGTTTACGTGACCTGCGTTTTAATCCGCTCAGAGCCGCTGGAGGTTGTCGGGGAGGTTGTAGCTTTAACAAAGGCGAGGGAGCCGTGCAATGGCGTCCTCTAGTGGTGATGACGAGAGGGCGACGGGCATAAGAATGAACGGGCAAATACAAATAAACCAATTCTTGATGAGTTGATGCATAAAAATCTCAAGATTATTATTGATTTTATCAATAATCACAAGATTATTGATAAAATGTGGGCTATAAGTCACTGCCAAAGGGAAACACTAAGAGTAAGACGTCAAGGAAGTTTTCATTCACTAGGCTTCATTTTTATCTCAATGACAAAGCATGGAGTAGCCTATAGAAAATTACTGTATAACTATACGGTATTTTATTCTTATGCAGGCCTAATATTATTCAGTTAGGCTTGTAATATCACACGTTTCTATCAAAGATGTAGGTCTAGAGTTTAAGAGGAGGTTAAGTGGTGAGTGACGTAAATGTCAGTGGAAAACACATGCATATTAATAATCTATAGGTGACTTTTTTTTAGGATTAAAACAATGAATTGTGTTAAACTTGACAATCGTTTGAGAAAAACAAGTGATCTGCATATTTTGCAAATTGCAGGTACAAAAAAAACAAACAAACAAACAAACAATGTTTTGACTTTATCTCCCCTTTTTGTGTAAAATAAAACTAGGCTATATATTTAAATAGATCATAATAAAATCAGATTTAATTATTTGCTTGAGCAACATAGAATAATTCAATGGAAAAAGGCGACATAATAAATGGGGTTAAGATTTTTTAATTAGTATGTACTAAATTGATTATTGTAATCTGTCAAAAATATGTTTTTATATTATATATTCTATTTTTAATATATTTTTCCAGATAAAAGATATCACAAATGGTTTCAATATCTCTATCTCTTGGAGTTCGTAAACATTTAGACTTTTCTTCCACAATATCATCTACATAAAAAAATGAAGTTTTGCCATAAAAAAAGTCACTGATGCACCATCATATTCTTCACATGATCGTGTTAAAATACACAGCGCTGCATTGATTGGCTGTTGTCTGTTGATGCTCTAATGATGCAGCACTTCTATGTAGGTCAGACCCTCCCAGCTGCGCTCTGTCTCCTCTGTACATTCATACCAGTCTCATCCTTTTTTCCCTTTTTTTCTACACTGCAGCTCATGTGCTAACCATGTGCTCTGTCTCTCCCTCCTCCTCCTGTCTCTCCTCCTCATTCATTTGCCTCATGCACGCTGCTTTAGCCTGTTGCAAAGACACTCCCATATCCAAATACTGTGGCTTTGAATATATAACATATACATATATGGTATATTGCTGGTTTTATATGGGAGAAACAATATCCGGATACAAAGATTTTAGGCTGTTTCTAATGTATTTGGCCGTAGTATTGACGAAATAAAACCTGTCATCTGCTGTACTAAATTATTTTCTGGTGGATGGTCCGCTACCTGCTTGTCTCTATGGAGTTGTTTTGCTTTGCCTGGAATGTTCCACAGTATGGGATATGTATATGTATGATCTCTGTGAAAGTAAGATTTGTAGACAGATGTCAGGTATTTTTTTAGCACTGTAAATGCAACTTCAACGCCATAGTGTGGAACGTTCCACGAAAAGCGAGGACATCTCTATGGAGACAACCAGGTGGCGGATTCTCCACCAGAAAGGTTACATAGTACACCTTGATGATATATATTGATTTTTTCCTTCACTTAAATGTTTTTTTCTTAAGATTTTTGGGCATGTGACAGTAGGCTACTTTCACGTTATTTCATTGTAGTGAACACAGATATGGACAGTTGTTATGGCAAGACACTCAACCCCAGGAGTATGTATGACAAAGTGACATCCAATCACAAGCTGTCTCCATGCAACACACTACATCTCCATATAGATTACATATAGACAAAAGCAGCTTTTCATACATTCTTCTTTAGTATTAACCACTACTGCTGTTGATTATGTACAAAAGGATTTCTTCTTAAATTTGGTTTCACTTCTGTATTTAAAAGCAACAGACACAAGTTAGACTTCTGTTGCATATCTTATTGTCTGTGAAGTGCTGTATATTCTGTACTGTACTGTGTATTATGTAGCATGTAATCGTGTGAATGTTTTTAAAGATGTGAAAGTTTCATTATTGGAGGGCAGCTCTGGTTACACTGTTATATTTGTAATATGAGTCAAATGGAAAGTGAAACCAAATTACTGTACAGAGCATTCAGCAAGAAAGGAATGGATCAGTTTCAAAACCTCATATATGGACATATCCTATAGGACAATCATCAAATAGCTTTAGGTAAACACACATTCAGAGGAAGTTTGTGGTCTGTTGGTGCATTCACAGTGGTACTCAAAAGGAAATATACACTTCCTTTATCAGCATTCCGGGTGAGGCAGTTTTGAGAGCACATTTCTTTTGCCTACCTGGTCAAAATGATAGAATAAAGCTGACTATATAGCTGAAGTCCCGCCCCTCGCTTTGACTGACAGCGTGGATCTCGAGACAACGGGGTGGCCAGTCACGCTCTCGCCATGCAAATGAGGCTGGCCCGGGCCGGGCGGGTGCCCATGTGGACCAGCACCATGCCTTGTTGTTCTGGACGCTGATTGGCTCTGTGCTGCCTCATCGGACTTCACGCGCTGCGGGCTCGTGGTTTTCTGCAAACCCGGGAACAGGATCAGAATGGACTTCTGCTGCGGTGCAGAACTCCGTGACCTGATTTTACATTTTAAGTGTAATTTTGAGATACGTTTGAAGAAGTGGTTATGCGTTTATGTTGGGACTGCATAGAATCTTAGACATAGGCATAGATTACATTGTGTCTGGTACAACAAACGGCCCTATGAGGCTGAAACCGGGAATGTACACGTTATGATGACGCGGAAAGAATCATTTATACTGTTTGGCATAGCCTATAAATCACGACTCATGATAATCAACCCTTGTTCTGTTCGCCGAGTCATCAGGAACAAATAATCTACTGTGCTTTAGGGACTGTCACTGGTATGACTCTTCTTCATGGTCAAATACTAAAACGAACCCCACCATCTTGTATCCCGTTTCCGATGCAGATCGTGGGACGGGTGTAGTTTCCGTGTTTTGGCGCAGACCGTAGTAACGGGGCGGAGCGGCAGTGCACGGGGCGGACCTTAGGAGAACACGACTCGCCTTGTTGTGTGTATTCCCGTGCTCGCATCGCCATCTTGTTGCAATCCTATTTTTACGTATGCAAGGATCTACCTTCCGTTCTGCTCTTTTCAAAATCACTCGTGTTTTTTCAAAAGACACGAGACGCTCCGGTGCGAGGGACTAATTGGCGCTTCCTCGTGGACACCACCCAGCCTCGCTCTTTTTCCGCCTCTGTCCCAGGCACCGGGTCGCCGTGCTGAGCATTTACGCGCAATGAGCATCGACACACTTTTGGAGGCGGCCAGGTTCCTGGAATGGCAAGCCCAGCAACAACAGACCACACGTGGTGAGTGGAGTCTGCAGTGTCCCCATTTTCACCCCATTTCCTCAGAACTGTCTCTGTGCGCGCGGAACGAGCTAAACAGACCCGACCACACGCCTGGATAAGTTAGAGCGGTTTAATGTAATTCTTAATGCCGGGTTTATCTGGTATTTGTAAAGAAATAGACTTGTCTATTTGTGAAACAAGACCTTGCTCTTGATGTGTGTAAAGACAATTGCTACACTCCAGTGAGTCACCGCGCGCGTGTTTGTGTGGCTGAGGAGTTCCTGTCAGCGCTCTGCTCCTTTTATGTGCACTATCTTTGTTGTGCAGCAGCGCTGGTCCCAGGGGCGCAAAGTAGTGCAGGGACGGTGTGACACAGAATCAGTGCAGATAAAGACAGTTTCAGAAGGGCAAAAATAAAAAATTTCAAAACAACTTGATGCGCAACAGAGAGTATGATTATGCGTTTCAAAATTCCTTATGTCTTATGTAACTTACCTAATACTGGTTTAATGTGAAAATGAAAGCCTGTTTGAACCACTTATCCCTAAACCATTGTAACTAGTGTGAAGTCTGAACATTTATCAAAAAGGCAACAACTGTGTTGGGCTATTGATTTTCTAGGCTACTAACATTTGTGCGCTTTCTTAAAGCCCTTTAGTTTGGGTTTGGCCAGTTTTGCGCGTCGACTCTCGGCAGGGCGGTGGCGAGCGGAGGCTGCTCTTTACATAATGCCCTGACATTGCTCAGAAAGATATCTTATGACACACACTGGGGCGGGACCTAGCGCACACTTCACGAGCCGCTCGTAGTGTGCGCGCGCACACACAGGCTTCGTCAAATGTCCGACTGTCTCATAATTAAGTCAAGCCCATGCAGCGCCAAAGATGATTGTGATTGGTATCTGCGCTATGTGATGAGAAAGACAGAAGAGGGGCTGTTTTTTGTGTTTGTGCCCTTTGATGACGTGTCAGACACTTTACCCCTCCCCCCTGCATACCGCGTGCTATGGCCCGCCCACAGCACCACGTGCACTCGGCCTCACCCCTCCCCTCCGCTTCACCCACCCCACACACGCACAAAGATCAGGGCAGTCTCCTCCCTGCGTCTCCCATTGAGCGCTCTGATGGTGGCGGGCCAGGCTCAGAGAAAGGGGGGTAAGTAGGCCAGCCTGCCCCCCCTCCTCTCAATGCTGGAGTTATGTAATACTTACGTTGCGTGAGGATGGCAATCTGGAGCATGGATGTGGCTGTATAAGCCTGGAAACCCAATTGGACTCACTACTGGGTCAGGAGGCTCAGATGTGCAATGTAACAGTCTCTAGGCTGACATTTTGTTGCTGGAGTCCAGTTCCAGGCAGTGTCAAAGTCATACAGATTTCAGTAATCATATAGATCAAACTTGGTTGGTTCATTTTTGCAATAAAAGAAGTGCTATTCATTTCCTTAATGGATGCAGGCAGTCATTTAGATAATCTTCTCTGGAAATATGACTATATACTCTTTAAAGTAGTTTTGATATCAAATTTAAATAGATTTTGTCTCTAAAATTGACAGTCTGGCTATAGTTTGATCAAGTCACTATGAATGGTGGAATTAAAACTTAAATTATTGTTGTCACTGAGGGTGTGGACAGCGTTCAAAGAGGACGTAGGTGCAATGATGTCATTCGAGCACTTCTAAAGACCACAGATGTTACCTAACACTGTAGCATGTGGCGAGTGTGTGTGTGTGTGTGTGTGTATAATGCACCAGTATGGGGACTGCAGTGTGTCAAAGCGGCTCTGAGGAATCCCTGGGATCTTCTGCCTGTAATGTCGCTGTTTCCATGGTAACGAGGACTTTCCACATGCCTTGGATCCTCTGCTAACGGACCAGGCTTGTGTATGTGTGTGTGAGGGTTGGCGTGGGAACATACAGTCTCTTCTTCCATTTTTGGTGCTTTTTGTGCTACTGTGAAATTGCAGTAGGCATTATTGACAAAAATGTTTTTTTTTTTTTATTATTCTCTGCAAAATGAAAACCAATCAGAAGTAAAATGTACTTAAATGTGCCTGTAAATGTTGAGGTTCAAGTATTAAACACAAAAGAAATATACCCCTTTACCCTTTTTTGCACTCTAAATATTTCTTTTCATCAACTCTGTGCAGCTTTGGGACTGCTTCTCATTTTGCATATCTTCAATTAATAATTAAAATGTTGTGTTGTAAACAATATAACGCCCACACCTTGTACATGTATAGCAGCTTCCTTATTTGGCTTGTTCCGTGTTACTGTTATTCATCTGTTGTCACGGTGCCCGCTCGCCAGAACCCACCTGCTCCTCAGACTCTTCTCCTGTTGGTCCGGAGGCGCATATCACCCATGGGTGCAGTACATTTTTACCTCTGCAGTCCAATCATTAGACACAGATTTTTGTCCTATCGGAGTCAGAGAGTCAGACGTTAACCTCCCTTTGTCTAATCTCCATTACATCATCTGTGTCTGTTGGTATGTTTCAATGAGGATTTTGTACTGTTGCATGCTGCTTTAAAGTGTTTAAAATGACATGGAATATTTTGCTTATATTTAAAGCCACATTCAAACATGACAAATTATTATTAACCGCAAAATAAAAAACTCCCACAAAATAATTTTAATGATCATATTCCGATGTGTCAGAGGCTGCAGTATAATTTTACATGCTATGGTTTACATTAGTAGGTTTTATTGCGTTCGTCTGCCAAAAAGTACTCTTTGTACTTTCTGCACGTTGTCAGTCTGAATTAAGGGTGCATTCACACTTGCACATTCACTCACCACATCAAAATTGAGAACTAAACTAGGACTAGACCAGGACTAGGTCAAATCAAGTCTTCTTCAGGACTAAACTGTGTTTAAACCAGGACCAAAACAAGGAAAAAATGTATCTGACAAGATGGGCTTCGACATCTCATCACCAACAGAGTATGAATAAATGAATAAGTAATCATTTTTTATGACTGTAAATGTATTCTGGTTGTATAGTTATAACATTATTAACGTTACTGTGTGAAAAAATTTGATTGCTGTTGAAAAAAAGATAAGTGTCCGATAGACATGGGACAATATTGAAAGTTGGTGTTACGATTATCATGGCCAAAATAACTGCGATTAACGATTGCTGTCAGTTTAAAATGTTAAGTATGTTGTTAAGTATGTTGTTAAGTAGTGAAACCAACAGTGATCTAGAAGAGATGATCAAGGAGAAGTAGGTTTTTTCTGCACATTCTGGTGTTAAAATGGCAGTTTTCTCTGTTGGCGATTCTCACGACTATATAAAAATAGTCGCACGAATGATTATTATCAACCCCTTTCAGCACAATAAACTATTATTGTGAAATTATTGTTTATTGTTCCATCCCTAGTGTTAGAACAATGTGATATTTGGTATATTATATTGTTGTTTTGATACGTATCTTTTTAATATGTCAACAACACTTTTTTTTAGCAACATTATTTTAACAATGATGTGATTGTTATGGGAGAGCTCTATTCTATACAGTTGACTGTTGTGTGTGACTGAATCTCTCTGTGGGTCAGACATAATGAGCACTAATTACTTGCATTAATAAGCCTCACCCCTCTTCTTCTCTTGTCAGAGTTAATCATTATAAGATTTTTATATTACCCCCAGTCTCCTGCCCAGCTACAGGATGGTTTCACATGTATTTTCTGCCTACACAATTGCCCACTAACCAGAAGATAAGTCGAGCATTCCTCCACTGTTGCACAATGTTATAATTTTGTACTCTGGTAGAACATTTCACCCAGTGCTGCTGATGGAATTGGTAGTGGTTGCAGAGGCCAAGGGCAGATTGGCAGCCATTTTACATCAGTCTGCCCCAGGACACCTGCAGCAACAAAAGCAATTTATTTCTGCAGAGTGAGAGGTGTAAATAAGTAATACATCAAGTGGTTTTCATGCCATTTTGAGGACTTTGGCAAATCCATGGATCATATGACAAAACTATAGCTGTTTTCCCATGTCTGTTTTTTTATATCTTGCAGATGATGACCGCAAAGACAAAGGGGTCATCAAAAAGGAAGCAGAAGCAATTCGCATCGACATAGTGAACCCATCCTCTCAGCCAATCAGAGCGAGTCACATCACCTGGAGCGATGACAAAAAGCGGCAGCACCACTCCCCTGCCTCAGCCGCACCCCCATCGCTGGCGCCCCCGCAGGTGCCCATTGCTGTCATCCCCATGGTACCGGTCGTCACAGCAACCCCCTCCGTCCCGCCTCTGCCCCTGACCACGCCAATCGCCGCAGCCGCCACGCCCCTCAACACCTCTTCTCCGCCAGCTAAAAAACCCTGCTCTCCGCCCCAGCAGAACCATCGGCATCTCCTCTGCGCGACCCAGGTGAAGGTGGAGCCGACCCCAATCGCATGTGGGAAGCCCGGGCAGCCCCAAGTCCAGATCCCCTATGCAGCCTCTATGAATGGACCAGCATCACAGCACCCCCTAGTGGCGCACCAGATGCAACCTGCACTACAGCAGCAGCGGCCCAATGGCGTGGCCATGGAAGATATGAGGTTGGTCCAAGGGAAGAGGAGGCCAGGAGGGTCAGTCTGTGTCCTGTCTGTGGGACTTGAATGAATTTGAAGTTTAAGTATATTTGTTTATATGTTTCTCATTCCTTTGCAGAGCGGGGACAAGAGAGGTGCACAACAAGCTGGAGAAGAACAGGTTTGTGTTAAGTTTTTTATGCATTTAGAGCTTTCACATTATTACATATTAACAAGGACTGTAAGTTAACGTGTTCTCTCATGCAGTGTGTATCCAAATTGACATGTTAATTATGAATTAACACGAACCTCTCATATGGTCTGTTTAATTAGGCTTAGGTTTGAAATAGGCCAGATATTTCACCAAATTAATACAGAACTCTGGAAGTCTCAAGGCAAACCCTAGCAGCTTGCATCTGTCAAAAAGGAGCGGCAGCAAATGACAATGAAGGGCCTGGACCCCACTCAGTCTATTGTTTAAACATGTTCATTTAGCCTACCTGAAACATGTGACCAAAGTGATTCATTCTGAAATATAATGCCTAGATTTAAGTTATAGCCAGCTGGGCTTGTAAATATATATTTAGATTTGTGAAATAATGAAATTACATAATGTCCTTGAGAAATTTTTCAAAAATGCTTCCAGTTAGAACTGTTTGTTATGTTTAAATAATTAGGCTACATTAAAGTCTGCATGCAATGCAATAAATCATGATGCATCATATTTCAAAAGTGTGATTAATCTGATAATCCTTTTAATCGATTGACAGCACACATTTTTACATGTAGCTTTTAATATGAAGTTTTAAACTTGAATGGAATAGTATAAGCAGAGAAAGTACGCAAAGTACTAATGCTAACGTTTAATTGCAAAACATAATTATACCAGTCATCGCCAGTTGAAATCTAATCCTTAGTTAGTCTGGAAGTAAATGTTTAAATGGCCTCATCCCTTTCAAAATATTTGATATTACTTTCTGTATCATAGGATAAATGGTCCATTGAGGCTACTGTTTTACAATCAGAACCATTGCCGTCCTTACCTTGGAGATAATAAACAACAACAACATGGTAGTTGCACAGTTTTATAGAAATTGTCCATCTCTCTCTCTGTAGGCGAGCACATTTAAAGGAGTGTTTCGAGACTCTGAAGAAGAACGTCCCAAACGTTGACGAAAAGAAAACGTCCAATCTCAGTGTCCTCCGCAGCGCCCTTCGTTACATTCAGGTAGGACTTCTCATTTTAGAATTGTTCAGACTGTGTCTCTGCAAATCTGGTATTATTTTGGGATCCATCTTGTACAATGTTTCTCAATGTAATTATGTGCAATGGTTTCTTGTTGTAATATCTTTATCTGGTTAGGCTCTTCTTGTGATCAGATTAAAATGTCAAGTGTAAGACAACAAAGAGCCCGTAGACCTATAGTGCATTTAAGCCTCACAGCGTAGGAAGGAAAAGGGAAGTCAAGGTGTGGGGAATCAATATGACATTAGGATGATACTGCATTTAGTTTATAGCCTAAAGATTAAAGACGTAAGTTCTTAGTTTTCATAGATACCAGTGGGTGTATTTTTTTGTTGAAATTAAGCTGCAATCTGAATCTCACTACAGTGGTTTTTTGTACATTTTCATCATAGATTAAGCTTTTAAAGCAAAAATAGGCTATAGGATGTGAGTGAGAAGTAGTTTAAAATGAGACTCACTGCTAGTTTTTGAATGTACCTTGGAGGAATATGGTGGAGAGGGAACTTGTATGGTTCTGTTATGGCACTGAGAGGCCGTCTGTGTTGTATTTGATTGTCTTTATGACCTAAAATAAAACCTAGGCTTCAGTTCAATCAAATAATTTGGCCAGATCGGGACTATAACAGATTAGCTTGAGGTGGAGAATAGCCATATGTCATTTACCATTAAGATGAAGTGGCTTTTACCTGTTGAACTTCACCGCTTTGGGTTTTGTGCCTCTGTTTAAATGTGCGCAATAAACACTTGTAACTTCTCTCTAGTGGATCCAACCACTGTTTATCCCCATGGAGATGATATTGCTTTGCTTAGAATGTTCCAGAATATGACATTAAACTTAACTATCTCAATGGAGACAAGCAGGCGACCGGTCAGATCGGTGAATCTGCAAGTATTTGTGAGCAATAGAAAAATGTGACGTTGAATAAATGCAGAACAAATGCGTTTAATGCCATTCTGTGGAACATTCCGGGCAAAGCTATAACATCTCCATGGAGACAAGCAGGTAGCAGATCCTCCACCAGAACATTTACATCGTTCACATTTATAGTAAATAATTAAAATTACAGACAAATCAATTACACATGCTGATGCCATTTGTTATGTAAATACAGAGGATGTAGCAGGTAGAGCATCTGGTGTGAAACCTTTGCCAATTGAATATGCAAATAACTGCATATCGCAAAATGGAAAGCAGATGACTTGACAACCCAAAGCCCAGATGGGGATACAAATTTAGATTCACAATTCACTTATACATGCATGTCCTCACCCATAACCAACGCAAAATTATACATTGCGACATTAGTTCAGTTAGTAGAGTGTTTGTCTAGTGATCCGACGGTTGGCGGTTTGAATCCCACTCTCAACATAGACATCATTGGTAGAGGGGTCAGATCCAGTGACCCACAGGTTGGTGGTGCGATTCTAGCTCCTAAAAATGAATACTGTTATGCCCAAGATACTTCACCCACCTCACCCCCAGTGTCTGCGTATGCTGGTGTATGACTGTGTGTGTGAATGGGTGAGTGGTTCCTTGATGTAAAACGCTTTGAGTGCCTTGAAGGTGAAAAAGCGCTATATAAAAATGTGCCCATTTACCATTTTACCATGAAGTTATATATGATTGCTCTAACTACTAACTACTAAGGCATTTAAATGTTTCCTAAACATGCCTTTTCCATCTTCGTAAAATTGCATCTAAATCGGTTGCTTCTATTGTAGGCTGTAGCGGCTCTGTACCCTTATTTCACCTGCTGTTTGGTGAGACTCGCTCCCTCCCTCTCCTGGCGCCATGTGCGAACAGAGCACATGGCCAGTTTGTGCCTGATATCGTCACCGCTCTGCTCTGCACCTTTAATTTGTGACAGGCGGGGGAGGGTGAGAGAGGGAAATAGAAGTGGAGAGAGGGAGGACTGGGAGAGGAGAGAAAGAGACATGGAGAAATTGAGAGGGGCAGAGAAGAGGAGCAATGGAGAGAGCTAGAGAGGAAGAACAGAAAGGGGAGAGAAAGTAGAGTGAAAGGGAGAGGGGGAGAAATAGAGGAGACTAAGGAGAGAGAGAAGTACGTTCTGACTGCCTTCCCATGAGTTGGAGGCGCACATTGTGTTGCCGTGGTGACAGCGAGGGGAAAGTGTATAGGTTGTATAGATTAAATTAGTTTAATTTAATCTGAAACTTTTATTTTCGTCAGTTTCAGTAATGATGATAGTTCGTAGGTGTTGACAATGCATAGGGTTAGAATTATTGAAGAAAAAACTATATCTGCTGTATAACCAGGCAGAGTATTATAAATGTATCACACTGTTGGGGTTGGTCTCCATTAGATTTCATCATTACAAATTTATTAAAAATCAAAACAAAACAATGTAGACTCCTCATTTGTTATGGGACGTAGTCATTTAACTCCCTACTGAATTTCACAATCAACTCAATTGACAGCATCCTGCTCCTGTTCAAATCCTGTGACCAATTTATTAGTTGAGAGACAATAAATGATGAGTCAGTGTCAGGGGACATCAGACCTACTTGGAGAAAGAAGAAAAAGAACAAAATAGTTTCTAAGCTCTGATGAAAAAGATCTAAGAAATAAGCAAAACAAAAATGTAAATGATTTAATTACATTTCACAGCATGTTACTCTCCTGTCTCTTCCAAACCCCCCGCAAGTGTAGTTGTCTCATTTTTAAACTTACTCATGGGTTTCCTGCCCCCTTCACCCCCTTTCTCTCTTTCTGTCTTCTCTCTCTCTTCCCCTCTTTCTGTCTCTCCCTCTCCCTCCTTTCACCGTTGCTCTATTTCTCTCAGTTTCTCCCTCTCCTCTGCTCACGTCTCGTCATTTGTCCTCACCGACACCCGTTACCATAGCAACAGGCGGCAGGTGGCGGTGGTTTTCGTTGAAGCCGGTTTGTTCCTACGAGAAAAGTGTCTGTCTTTATTTTCTCTCAAAATTGTTTAAAGTAATTACAGACGAACATACACACAGTCATTGTACACAGACATTGGTCACATGTTGGCGCTTGCTTTAAATTACTAGCTATTTTAATATTTGCCCACGAGAGAAGACAACTTGAAAAGGGTCCAACTGTTAGCAATATATACAGTAAACTGCTTAGTTAAACACATCACCACCTGAATATAATTAAGCAAATAGATGAGCAATTACCCCTAAACATTTCTGCATGTTTAGCAGCGGTGTGTGCCCAGACAAAAGAGGTCATCCCCCTTATTTTATGAGGGAGCACGTTATTCCATCATGTTTTTCTGTATTGATGGCGCAGCATTTTGGGATTTTTTTTTTTATATATTGTTTTTAAAATGCATTCATATTACATGTTTTACTATTGGGACACCGATAATTATGGCTTGTAGAGATGTGTGTTTTTCAGGGGGCATTAAGGATGTATAGATGAATTTGGCAGGTGGCAAAAGCGTAGGATGTAAGTGAACAGGAGGTTGCACCACATCCAATCACATCGCTCCATATATTTAATTACTTCCACTGTTTCAGCCAATCGGGATGATCCATATGTTTATACTCTGAATCCTCGTGGATGCTGTTACCAGGGTGACGTGATGGGTGGCTCTGTTTCCTTGGTGATGACGGGATGCGGGGCATGTGAAGTGTGGCAACGATATATTTAAATATCCAGTGTTGATGCAGCTTATGGTTAAAATCTGTTTGTTAAATAAGGCTGATGTTATTAATGTACACAAAGGTGCTAAAAGAAATTGTATGTTGAAGATGGTTGCTTCATTATTTTTACACCAGTTGAAGCCCTGACATGCCCTGAACTGCAGCCACTGTCCCCATATTACCTCTGCTCTGCTCCATATTGAGGGGGCACGTACTCTTGCTGTATCAAATGATTACAGTGGATATTTTAAGGTCAGGTGACTTGTAAAACAGGATCATCTTGTTTGATTGACTGTAGGATACTCAAGATATGCACTAAAAAGTTTACATATACTTTCATAATGCAGTGTTTATTACGTGATTACAGTTATTACAGGACCTATTCAAATGATGTATTAACTTATTCTACTCAACCAAAACTATGTAGGTAAAGGCAAAAGACTGTGTGACCTGTGTGAAAGTTTGTGTTTTGGTGGTGATGCTTGTATTTGCTGTGAACTTGTTCAGGTTCAGAGGGCAGTGAGGTTTTTGTGTTGAGGAGACTGGCCTCGCGTGTGCAGGCGTCACGTGCAGCTCTGACTGTAAACAGCTTTGCTCAGTGAAGGGAGCGTCCGGTAGTAGGATCATGTGCCCCACATGCTCAAATTTAGCAATAGATCCTGTTTTCTGGCTTTCAATTCTGGAGTTTGGCAGCTCATACAAACTTGGTTCAAAAATGTTAGATGTGCAAAATATAGAGAAGAAAGTCCTATCAAATTCAGTTTTATTTAAATAATATACAAAACGTTCCTGTCTTGTCAAAAAGGTTAGCATGACATTTTGAGCATTCTATACTTGGAATACAGCAAATGTAATGCTCTGAAGTGCATATGCGAGGTTACACTACAAATTTCTCAAAAACATAGTTAACATCATTATATTTAAGATTTTACAAAAAATCTTGCCTAGTTTTTTCCAGTTTTTGAAATTTGGTGAAGTTTATCATTTTACTTCCTAGTTGGACATGGGCAGTAGAGTTGACATACGTTGAGGTATGTTACCTAGCAACCATAATGTTAACAATGGCCAAAATGTGATTTGACAAATAAAAATAAATGACAACTTGTTTATTTTATAAAATCTGTGTTTAAACTGTCAGAAAATATGCCTTCCTTGTGCGTAAATTGTCTCTGCATTTTGGATGAAATGGATGGCTGTTGGTGACATGGGTATTTTCCAACTTGTTGCTTTCTACTTTTTTCACAAACTGCCACCCAACTGATGGAAAATAAGATAAATATTTACAATGGGTACTATCCCACCGAATGAAGTAATAATAAGAAAAATATATGAATCTGTCAAATGTACTTTAAGTCCAAGTTAAGTTAAATAGATCTACATACTTAACTGTTTATTATTTCAGAGACAAAATGCGGGGGTGAATGTGGAAAAAAAATCCATTTATTAAAAAAAAAAGCAAAGCAAAAAAATAAAAATTTTATTTATGTACACTATAATTTATTTATATTTTGTGATTTTTACGTCATTGCATTTTCACCATTGGTTTTGCAAAGCTTTTTCTGTTCGTGTCCTTTGTGAACAAATTCAACAATTTTCCAGACATGCATTATGCCAATTTTGACAGTAAGTTAAACAAGGGTTCTGCCTACATCTGGAGTAATTTCCGACCTGTTGGCCCTCACCCCCTTCCTCTTCGCTCAGTCCCGCTTTATAATCTGTGTTAATATTCTTATCCTGTCGTGTGTACGTCACCTGACCTGGACTAAAACTGGGTCACTCAGAGTTGGTGTCGGGAAATCTGTGCTGCAACTGACGGCCAACTTCCTTCAATTCACATTACCTCAGTATTGGCCCAGACGAAAAAGTATTTGAACCTGCAAAAATTTTGTGAATTTCTGAAATGGACATAAATTTGTACAAATGCAGGTCAAAAACAAAGAATAAACCAAACCTTTTATTAAGCATAATTGCGTGTTATTCATTAAGATTTAATTTAACCAGCTCTAAACCAGGACCAAACCAGGACTAAACCAGGACTAAACCAGGACTAAACCAGGACTAAACCAGGACTAAACCAGCACTAAACCAGGACTAAACCAGGACTGAGCCAGGACTAAATCATGACTACACTAGGACTAATTTGGGGCTAATCCAGCCCCACTCTAGGACCATATAAGCTCCAGACCTGGAAAAAACGGGACTCAACTCTCAACCACTACCTCACTTTGAGCCTTAACATATCCAGTGTCTGTAGTCACAAGTTTGGTTAATCAATCACTCCAAGGGCAACGTGGAGCAGTGAAATAACATGTTGTTAAATGTTGATTCATAGGTGACTGTGAGGTTAGTAATCCTCTGATATCAACTGTGCTTGTGTGAACGTTTCGCACGAGTCTGACCTCAAAAAATCAGACTGTGTTCCCAGGAAAGGGGTGGAGCGACAGCCTTTTAGACCTGCTTACATTTGCATGAATTAAAGCTGCTGCGGAAACCAAAAGTGGACAACTCTATGTGTACCTCTATTGTGCAGAGTGGAGGAGTGGGAGGGGAAAAGGCCAGTGTAGTGGCGCTGCTTTTGCTATGGCAGTAGCCCAATACATTACTACATAATCGAGTCATGTGCTTTTTCTTTTGCTTAATTCGGTTACAAAAATATGAGTTTTACACAATGAAGCAGCCAATTTATACCCATCTTACAATAATATGCAGATCAAGTAGAGCAGTAGTATTTTTTATTTATTGGGAAACAGCAAAATGCATTATTTTTAGTGATTAATTGGTTAACACAGGTCTTTTTGGTTTTTTTCTATAGGGTGTGTTCTCCTGGCATCATTTTAAACTGCCCATTGTCTAAAATTCAGCACCCTTCAAAGGACAGAATATTTTGTTTTGAATTATTAAGTGCTATGGCAACAGTACCCAGTATTTTACCCATCTGAAACTATGACATCAAATTGTTGAATCTCGTGAACACCACTTTTTAGACTGTGTTTATAATTTTCGGTATCCTTTTTTACAGACCTTGAAGCGTAAAGAGAAGGAGTATGAGCACGAGATGGAGCGGCTGGCGCGGGAGAAGATCGCGACTCAGCAGCGTTTGGCCGAGCTGAAGAACGAGCTGAGCCAGAACATGGACGTGGTGGAGATTGACCGAGTGCTGCGCCAGACCATCCAACCGGAGGACGACCAGGCGTCCACCTCCACTGCCTCAGGTAAAACACACACCACTGGAAAGGTCTTAAGAAAATGTGTTTAAAAGTTACCACCTTAGTTAAAGGGGCACTATGTATGTCTTATTTTATCTTGTTCAGTGTCCTTGGGTGCTTTGAAAGGCGCTTATAAATAAAATGCATTATTATTATTATATGTAACTTTTCTGGTGGAGGGCCTGTCACCTGCTTGTCTCCTTGAAGATGGTATTGCTTTGCCTGGAGTTTCCTTAGTATGGCCTTTACCAAGTTACAGGTCAGGTTTGTGCAGAGGCGACCACGTTCACTATAAGACTGCACTTTTCAAGGTACACCTGTAATTGTAAAATGCACATAAATACGTTAACATTACTGTGGAACATTCCAGGCAGAGCAGGAATCTCTGTGGAAACAAGCACATGGCAGACCCTCCATCAGAAAAGTTGCTTTTTGCATCTTTAGATTTTAGATTCTCTAGTTTAATGTGCAGTGTGCATGATATTTAAATGCACATGGAAAAGCAACAGTATTTAAAAATATTACAAACGTTTTGATTTATTTGATTGTGACATTTACAGTTATTTTATTGCAAGAATTTTGCAATAAACTTGAAACAAAATGAAAAATGTCCCCTCTAAACCAGAAAAACCAAGAAAATAAATCAAAACAATATGCATACATGTTTGAAACCAGAACTAACATTTCCAAATCAATATTAAACCACTAAACCACTAAAACACTAAACCAAGACCTAACCAGGGCTACATTACGGATAAACCAGGACTAGTTGAATCTCTTAATGGAAAAAACACATTCCGCGGTAAAGTCTTTTAGACACTTTTTAAGAGGAGCCTTTTTATGTGGGGTTAGCATGTTCTCCCAGTGCCTGAATATGAGTTGTTACTCTGTTTTTCCTTTCTCGTGTGTCTGAAGCCAGAACGCTCTCCAGAAAGTCGTTCTGAATTGTAAAAGTCAAGTAAATAAAATTTTAAATAATGCAAAGCAAAACAAGGAAAAACAGTAACTTGGAGAAGTGGCATATTTTCTTTACAGTTATTCTTTTTATGTTTTCAGAAGGAGAGGAGAACTTTGAACAGGACATTGATGACGATGTCCCGCCTCCTCCTCCCACCACCTCCACGCCTCTCATCAAACCAGCTCCACCTCAGATCCTCCAGGCCCAGCCGCTGCTCGCCCCTCACCTGTCCATCCAACACGCCGCTTTGCCTCTGTCCGGGGTCCTGACCACACCCACGGTTTCCTCTGCCCCCACCCCACAGCCCATTGCCCCGGCTCCCGCCCCCTCCCCACCCGTGGTCCCGGCAGCGCCCCCCCTCCCAAAATC
>KN469793.1:48180-61956 GCA_000787095.1 Periophthalmodon schlosseri
CCTGCCGACCAATCACAAACACCTAACTCACATCGCGCCATCGCCAGGTCCCACCCCCGCCGTCACCCCTCAAGCAATCACCGCTGCTCCAGCCACCCACCAGCCAATCACGGCGCAGCAAATCGGACACATCACAGTGCACCCCGTGGCTCACATAGGGGCGCAGCTCCAGTCCCATCTCCCGACTCTGTACCCGCCGGGAGTGGGTGTGTCCCAGGGGGCGATGGTGGGACACATCACCCATACGTTCACCCACCACACCCTGCCCCACGTCCAGGCTAATCCCCAGGCTAACGCTGGCGCTCAGGTAAATGGCGGTACAGTGGTTAGCCAGGGGAACCAGTCCTTAGGAAAGCCCACAGCAGTTTTGGCGCCGCACCCTCAGCTAGTAGGACAGACAACTGTTCTGAACCCGGTCACTATGGTTACTGTGCCCACCTTTCCTGTCAGCACTCTCAAACTCGCCTAAATGAACAGAAAACTGACATGGCGTTTTCCACACTCCGCAGAGACATAAGTGAAATACCTTTATTAAGTAATGGGACAAACAGCAAATATTTCATTATATTTCAACAGTGGCAAAAAACCTCAAGCCATTGTTTATGAAAATATACAGGTGCATCTAAAAATTACACTATTATGGGACAGCGAGTAGTTCTGTAGTTTGATTTGAGAAAAGGCACATATTCAGTGTGCACAGTAATTCACAATGACAGATATTACTACGGATGCCCTTCCTGTCTCCTTTGTTTGAACTAAACGCAAATAATTCAAGCATTTATTTCTTAACTTGAAAGATTATATACGGTAGTACAATATGTAACCCAACTATGTTAAATTATCATTATCTTTACAATTCACTGGGTATTTTATTTTACGAAATCATACGTATTTAGACTTTGAATTGAAATAATGAGCGGCATTTTCCACAGATAATTTTTAGATGCACTTTTATGTTTTATTTTGATTGCTTTTTTGTTTTCTTTCCTAAAGCACTAACACTATAAGCTCCCTTCTCACTCAGGCATCAAGTATGTACCCTAACTCCTCCACTCGCGGAAGGCATTGAAATGAAAAATGGTAATATTCGTGGGACACTTTTTTGTGCAAAATAATCACACAAATGTTTCAATGAGCAGTGAATCGGGTCAGTGGTGCCACAACAACAAACTGACTAACCACATGGGAAACCAAAATGTCCATGTTATGTCAGAATCATCACTTACCAAGTATTCTCAGTGGTGCTGGTATGTGTGAAAACTGCTCAAAAAATTGTTGATTTTTTTCCCCAAGACAGAATTAATTGTCAACCTCATAATATTTAAAGGCCCCAGAACCCTGAAAAACCCTAAAAAACCATGAAAAACCCTGAAAAACCATGAAACCACCACCAAAACAAGTAATAGATGCACTGTTTGGGAAAATGCCAATCCCATTTATTTATCTGGATCTAGGAAAATCATAAGCTTAATATTTATATAATTGGCATAACATTTCAAACGTTGTTGAAGCCACTACATTTTGGACATTAGACAAGCTGCTTTCTGTTTACTTAACGCATGATGTACAAGGTGTTACAGGGAAGTTACCTTTTGTGAAACCTGGACTTTGTTCTGTTATTTAACCGAAAGCAAATGACTGTAGTGTATGGGTTACGATATTCAAAGCTGACTGTGTAGGGGTATGTATTTCTGAAAAACCCTAATTGATACTGAAACTACTATCAAAACTTGAATAGTTTTGAGATTATTTTGATCATAACTAGTGCAAGACCACATGGTATAGCTTATTAAAGAAAATATAAGAGTTTGAGTTTGGAATTTTAGTATCATGACAACAGGGCTTACTCTGTTTTCCTAAAAAGATCATTGCACAGCAGCAACTTAAGGACAAGACCAGACAAGAACAAAAATTAGACCTAATTGTTTCACGTCTATTTGAAAAGCGCAAACAAACCCCCATTATGTACTTGGTTACCTGGAAACCGAATGACATCCAACCACAGGCATACTCAAAACTTTATAATAAAAACAGATTTATTGTTCTTCTCACAGACTTAATGCTATTTTTAAAGTGGAGTAATTATGTTTATTGATGTGGTACCACTGAAAACTGCTCTTTAAACATTCAGTGACAGGTTTCCTTTTGTCATTGTTTGGGTCAAGTTACCCCACTAAACATGTCTCATTTACCCTGTTAATTTTGATGCAACTGCGCCCCCTGCTGCTTCACTCTGGTATCATGCAGCTTTTACTGGCTCAGCGACGTCTGGACAGTATCTCTATTCCAATCATAGTCTCGGCAAAAACAGACTCTCAAATAGGAAAATGGACACTACTTTGCTTGGTTTAAATTGGTATAAATGATTCTACTAAATTATCTACAATCTTATAGATGCTTCTTAAACATTCTTCTTGTTCCTATGTAGTTTTATGGAACAAAAATAAATGATCGCAGCAGCTACTCTGAACCAACTCTGTAACATATTTATGCCAGCAATGCGACTATCTGGAAAAAAAATTCAAAATTCACAAACTAGACGGGTATTTAAATTTGAGACTGTAGCTTTTCCACCATTTTTGACCCAAGAAAAATGTATTATTAAAAATATATTTAAAAAATTGGATAATGTGTTGTGATACCATTTATTCTTTGTTGGTGTGATTGTCAAGTTTACATCACTGTCTATTGAGCCCAAGTTATTTACTTCTATCATTTGTATGTCATGTTATTCTGCTCCCCTGTATGTTATGTACCTATATGTAACTGTATCCTATATGCTTTATATTATGTAGTATATTAATCCTACTGTAGCGTAGCATGGCTGTACTTTTGGGTTAGTTTTGCCCCTTTGTGCATGACGAGTGTGTGAAAAAGAGAGAACGTGTAGCAAGTAGATTATTTTTTATACAAAGGTGATACTGGTATGAGCCTATCGTGTGTGCCTACAACTAAAACTCAGATTTCCTCAACACTGTGACAACAAGCTTCTGGCAAAACACGCTCTCTAAATGTGCAAAATGAAAGAGCCGGAGATTACTGTTGAAAATGTTTGTAAATGTTTTTTTTTTTTTGTGCGCAGTGTAACTTTTCTGATTGGGGTCTGCGTCTGTTTGTCTCACTGGACATGTAATTGCCTTAACTAGAATGTTCCACACTATGGCTATAAACTTTTCTCTTGCTTGACCCAATTGCAAGTAAAGTAAAGTAAAACTGCTAAAGAACCTTGAAAAATATGTACATGTCTCTTAGTGTGAGCTGGTTTGCCTCTCCACACCTGCTTGTAAAGTTCAGATTAATGCCGTACGGTGCAACATTCCAGTCATAACAATAACATTTTCATTGAGACAAGTAGGTGGTGAACCCTTCAACAAAAAGTTGCGCAGTGCCCCTTTGAGTTGTTGCTTTTGTGAGTTTGACTGGGTAGAAATTATGAAAAAAAAAAAAAAAAAAAAAAAAAAAAAAAAAAAAAAAAAAAAAAATAAAAAAAAAAAAAAAAAAAAATAAAAAAAAAAAGAAAAAAAAAAAAAAGCTCTTGATGACACCAATATTCAAATTGCGTTTTGTAAAATTTGTATGTATGGACATTTTGTACATTTGTGATCGTATGCACGTTTTGGCATATGAGTGTATGTATCTAAAGGTAAAAACAAAAATGCTTGTTACTTTTAATATGTTTTGCATGTAGAAGGCTGTTTAGTTTGAGTTTTGTTTGTACGTTTCTTTTCGGGACCATGTATAAAACTGTACAACGTGGGCAGGATCTAGGACCTCATGCAACATTGATATTATATATGAATATAACGTGTTTTCCCTATGGAGAAAGTTTAAGTTATATATCGCCTGTACACTTTGGGCTGCCTTTTAGATCGAACTGTCCACTGTTTAAGATGACATGATAATGAATACAGATATTAATGAAGAATTATGCTGATGGATTAATAAAGATTCTTATTACATTTACAACACAACTGCATCCTCGTTTTATTTGTGTATGTACAAAAGATGAGAAAAGATAATACAAAACACTACACAAGGTTGTGATAAAACAAAGTATGTAAAATTTACCAGCTCATACAAAAAAATACAAAGTCATTACATATTTCGTCCACTAGGTGGCAGTATAACAACTCTACAAAGATTGTTTTTCATCCAAGTGACTTCTAAGAATTCAAATTAATTTAATTTGACTCATGACAGTGATTCAGTTCTGAAGTCGTTTTGGGCGCTGGTTGAACCCATTTAATATTTTTAATTAGGTCAAACATAAAACTAGGACATACAAAGTTTTATTTTATCTTAGGTGAACGTTCTTTTACAGCAGTAGTAGGTACAGTGGCATTTTTTTTGTACTTTTTTGCATTTTATATGGCATTTGTTTGATTTTTGGATGGGAACATGTATTCTCAGTTTACTAATTTTTGACTCAGTTTGTAATTTCTCATCTTGACTCCTGGTTCAAAGTGAATTGGATGATCTTTCTGATGCTGTCGTGTTTCCTTTCTCTCACAGAGAACACACAGTGTTTTCAGCATCCTCCCTTTTGACTGCTCTGCATCTGCTCTTGGATCCTTTCCAGTACCTCCTGCATCCTCCTCAGCTTGAGTCACATACAAGGACAAATAAACATGGGTTACAATATAATCTGTGGCGAATTGGTCAGTACATTAGTAAGACAATGAACCCACCTCTTCATCTTTCTCAAATATCAGTCGCTCTGTTTCAGGGTCAATGCCTAAAGGTAGAGGGAGCTCTGCCAGGCTTCCATCACGATGCTTCTCCCGTAAACTAAAGACACATGAAATACATTAGAAAATGAAATGTGCTCACAGAAGTTAAAAAATAGTGTAACATAAGTTTTTCCTGGCTAAACACATACTACAATAAATCTGAAAAATAAATAAAAAAATAAAAACTTAAACATGGTCTGAGAAAGACCACCCAGATCACTGTGGACCCCTCCCACTTGCATCACAACACATTACGCTGTTATCATCAGGCAAGAGCTACTGTCTCAAATCTTGTGAGTATAGTTTTATTTGATTGATATTTTTACTCAAGTAGGAATTGTAGAACATCAAAATAATCTTCCTCAAGATATTATAAAAAGCATTACACGTTTAAAAGTACAATTTTTTCAGTTACATATGTAAACTCTGTTTCTTTCTCCTCCTTCACCCAAAGCCTTAAGTCCCCCTTCTCCTGTCCCTTGTACCTGCGCTGCCTCTCCTGCACCACCATGCGAGTCATGCTCTGGATGCACTGGGCCCTGTAGTTCTCGTAGTGGGAGTCTCTAGTCACGTCCTTCAGGTCCTGCATGTGAGTCCGCACCAACATGTTCCTGAGCAGCAGGAAGTCCGAGTGCGCTGGGTTCTCCACTGCAGAGACAAATGAACACATTTCAGTCCGTTCTATTCTAAAGTAACACTAAATATATAAAACAATGTCAGATGTGTCACAGTGTTATAAGAAATGTACCATATTTTGTATTGTATCCTCCACCAAAAATGTATCAGGTTATGTTTCAAGATTAGTCCAGTTAATTAATAAGACTATTTACTGGTCATTATTGGCCATGTCAAATTGTTGTTTCTTGAAAAATAAACCATATTTACAAATCATACTAGGAAATAAATATCTATATCTATCTCGGCAGATATAACTTTGGTTTTTGTTTTGTTTTTTTGCAGTGTTTTTTGTGCATATCCAACCATCAAATCAAAACTGTAGTGTCTATTGCAGTGGTAAAAACAGAGAACACTACATAGACCATGATGCTTTGCTCTGTTCCAGTGGAGCCAGCACTTTTTCCTTTATCTTTTAAAACAAGGCTTATGTGGCAATGAATTACAATGTCCCAATTAGAACCATGAGATTAATAAAGTCATTTAATGTGGATACCTTCAACCACTCCCCAAGGATAAAGACGCCCTCTGACCCTGCGACCTCTGCTCTCCACTTGAATGTTACTCCCAATGATAGCAAATGGGATGCTGTCCTAAAGAGAGAGGAGAAGAGGATATTTAGTCTTAGCTTAGAACATTTTCAGGTTAAGGTCATTTTGCTTTTGAGAGAATTTTCAAGGAAAAAAAAAAGATTATGTTATTTGTAAATCTGTCAACACAAACAAATCTGGCCTATTAATATCTTCAAAATGTAAAAAAATGTATTATACAAAATAAAGTTCCAAAACCTTGAGAATTTGGTCTTGTCTTTTCAAATCTTCTTCTTCATCTGAATCGTACTCAAGAAATTGGTAGATACTGATGCCAAACTGCTTGATCTCCTCTCTGATCTGAAATACATGAACAAAAACACATTTTAGAGGGATTTTAATTTGAATATGTATTTATTTTGCAGGTCAGTTTCTCACCTTCATCTTCTTCTTTTGTCTCTCCGCTGCTGTGAGGCTGTCGGCTTTGGCCAGAATTGGGATAATGTTGACCTTTTCATGTAACGCCTTCATGCACTGGACGTCAATGGGACGAAGCCTGATGAAATGAAATGTTAAAATATGACCTTAACCACGTCATCACTGGCCTTTGTTAATACTGTTCAACTTATTAACATACTAACAAAATATCACTTTTTATCAGACTATAGACAGATTTATCTGTCACAATTTAAATTAGTTTAGATAAACAAGATTTTCATGCACTCATTACAACGTGCCCATCGATCTTTGATCCAGCATGAACATTTCTTAATTTTTTTTCCCATTACTTAATAACAATACAAAATTAATTTTAAATGGCTCGAAATCTTACACTTCAGCAAAGAAAACCTTTAAAACTCATTTTGTAACAGTGTTGGGTGTGCGTGATTGTTGGTGGTGGTTGGAGGGGCAGATGGTGCAGATTGGCAGCACCGCTTTCATCAGTTTACCCCAGGGCAGCTGTGGCTACAATAGTAGCTTATCACTACCGAGTATGGAGTGAATGAATAATGCACTGTAAAGTGCTTTGGGTGTCTTGAAAGTCGCTGTATAAAGCCAATGCATTATTTATATCAAAATATGAAAGTTTCATGTTATTATGTTTGGTTTTATTATTTCTTTACAAACATATGTACCCGTGTCCGTAGGGTGAGATGAAGTACAGGCAGCAGTGCACTCTGTTGTCCTGAATGTTCCTCCGGTTCAGACCGCTCTCATCTCTGAAGTACTGCTCAAACTGCTGGTCGATGTAGTCCTCAAGGTGCTTCCAACTAAAAACACAATTTCAGACAACATTAAAAGAAAAAAAGAAAACAAGGGGAGGCTTAGACAGAGGAGTGAGATGAGATGCCCTGAGTCTTTTCTCTCTAAGGAGATGCTATTACCTTTCTGTGTTATTGACAGCGTCGCCAAACCCTGGTGTGTCTACAATGGTGAGCCTTAGCTTGACGCCCTTTTCCTCTATACTGACAGTGTGTTTGACTATGTCCACTGTTTGACTGATGCGCTCTGCAGACACATACATACACATAATTATAATCACATTGTGTCAATGATAAATATATATTTCATGATCGATCCAGATGCACTCACCTTCAGCATTAGGGACCTTTCTCTCCTTGTACAGATCAGTGAGGAACAAGCTGTTGATGAGAGTGGATTTACCCAGACCAGACTCCCCTATTGGCCAAAAGAAACTCTGTTAAAGACTTATATTGAACTAAAATATACTGGCAATATGCAATACGTTTTCAGATGACGACTCAGTTCACAGTGCACAGTGCCAACAGGTTTAAAAACACAGGATATTTTGATGTTTGCAAAGGACGTTCATCCTCCTAAACAGAAGCAGCCTTTGCTAATTGGTAACTGTAGTTTCAATTAGACCCACTACACAACAGAAGGTGAATACAGTTTTATGCAACAACTTGAATATCCACTACACAACAGAAGGTGAATTAAGGTTCATATTGAATCAGAATAAGTCAGTAGAGTGACAGTTGTAAATACAGTTTTATGCAACAACTTGAATAATAGTCATTTCGCAGTATGATGAGTTGTACTTACCAGCCACCATGACAGTGAAGGTAAAGCCCTTTTTAACAGTTTTCCTGTGAACCTGGTTTGGAAGAGTCGCAAACCCCACATACTCTCTGTCCTGATCCTGCCCAAAGAAACATCGTAAGTTAACACAATTCTGACAAGACGAGACAAGACACGAGATTGGGTCTATGAGATGAGATTTTGACATCATGGCTCAGTTGACAATATTGGCCTCACTATTTTTATTTAATATTTTTGCACTGCGTTTTTAAAATTACAGCTTCTCAAGAGATGTAACAGCACTTAACACTTTTTGTCCAGGTCAAATGGAAAACATAAAAATCTCTCAAGATCATTCTCCTCATGTGTAGTGGTGTCACGATAAAATTTTAAACTCTATTTCGATACTAAGGCATAGACCAGATACTCATTCCGATACCACTATGATAATTAGAAATATTCTTTCTTTAGACAATAGAACGTGATTATCAGCATTAAGTCATAGTACTTTTTTTATATCACGATGTGGTGGTATATCTGTGTAGTCCAAATAGTTTCCACAGTGGTCCATGGACGAATACTAGTGTAATTTTATTTCGCGAGATCTTGTGGCACGAGATTTTGTGTCATCCCTATATAATATAAAGAAGAATCTAGCAAAACTAACCTCTGGCGAGTCGTACGGGTCAAAGCGTCCCCAGGGACTGCGTGGTCTTGAGGAGGGACTCAGGGGAGAGTCCAGAGACCCATGACAGACCAGCTGCCTTCTGAATCCAGGACTAAACTCTGCGTCCGACCCGGATCTGCTGGGCCTGCGTGGGACCACCGGAGACCCCGACAAGCTCAGAGGAGCCGGCCGAACCAAACTGGGGGTCCCGGGCTGGCTGGAGCGTCTACCATTTATCACCTCTGCCCCATAGTTTATCACTGAAGTGGGGTTGTGTGGAATCGATTGCACGTCCTCAGAAAGACCAGATGGGGGCAGGTCTCTCATGGCAAAAGGACACTGGACATCTTCTTGGTTTGAAATGGACAGACTGGACAACTGTGATGGAGAGAAAGAATGTACAGGAAGGATCAAAGACGAGGAATAACCCAACAAAGATAAATCCAGTGTAATCTTGGTTAATCCTGCGACATAAGAGTAAACTCAGAGAAAACACAGAGGGTAATAGTAGTTTGTCAATGTAAAAAATGTACAAATCAATGATATACACTGCCTGGCCAAAAAAAAAGTTACCACCAAAAAAAAGAGGTCACACACTCTAATATTTCGTTGGACTGCCTTTAGCTTTGATCACGGCATTCGCTGTGGCGTTGTTTCGTTGCTTCTGCAATGTCACAAGATTTATTTCCATCCAGTGTTGCATTCATTTTTCACCAAGATCTTGCATTGATCTTTTTTTGGCCAGGCAGTGTAGTATGCAATAGTTTTTAAAAGTTGATCTAAAATGTAAAGTTTATATATTGTTAGCCTCATAGCATAATTGCCTAAGTCATTTTTCAAGGCCTTGGCGAAAACAAAAACAAAACAAACACATGTTAATAAGATGATTGGGTGTAAAAATCATTCTGACTGGCCGAGGACAAAGCCAATGACACCTTAGGCTGTTATGCTATGAGGCTGGTGATATGTGGTATGAAAAAAACACAATATGAATACCACTTTTGACAGATTGTAACATAAAACAAAGAACTACCATGCTCACTGCAATGCATTATATTACTGCTAGTTGGTTTAACTAAAGCAAGCATCTCAAGAAGCTACAACACAATGCAGTAGCCCATATGTTTTCATAGTGTTGACTTTTCTCTTTCTTCTGTGATTAGCCCTAACTTGTGATCTCATTACGCCCTCCTAGACACCTGCACCCATCTGTTAAGCAGAGAGACACAGAGTAGACAGACCAGTTCAGCATTTACAGATACAAAAGAGTTTATTATTACTGAATAATAATATAGTCTACTGCTGTTCTACTCTGCATAAAAACAACATCAACACGCAATATGATAATGTGCAGTTTCCCACATAGTTCCCCGTTAACCATTGGAAAGCTTTCATAAATATCTTGGCCCTAAAAAGGTCATTCCTTCAGGTTTTAGGAAGCACCATACAATGTAACAGGTCTGAACGTCCACATTGTATGATATGATATAGGTTCCTCTGGTGTTTCCTCCATCTGTCACAGTTATTTACCCATAAGGCTTTGCAGCAGGCTTAACCCAGACGTCTAATGCTCTAGTGGGGGGTGGGGGCTTTACAGTCTAAAACAAATACCATGTATTTAAAAATGTTTACAACACAAGTTCATATGTGTCCTACCTCCTTTTCTGAAAGAGTTGCAGCTTGTTACAAAGAGAAAAGTGAACAGACATGAAACGACAAATAATTAACACGTAAATTAAATGTAAACAAAGATGTGTTCGTGTATGTCATGATAAAGACCAAACAAGTACCACCGACACATAAAGCACGGGTGGCTCTATTTTCACATAAAATGATCGGGCCTATATTCAACAGGATCCTTACCTTTCTTGTTGTTTCTAAAGCGCACCGGAGACGACATGTGCTCCATAATGTTTCTCAGAATAAGCGCGAAAAATAAGATGTCAACAACTTTTAGGACATAAAAAACATTTAAAGCAGCAGGGAAAGATACGGGGTGACGGTGGACCGGGAGAAGGAGAGGTCAGTGGAACAAGCGCTTCCCTCTGCGCGTGTTCTGCGTCAACACGGAGCGCGTGAACGGATAGGACAAGATGGACACGAGGGGGCGCTACTGTCTTATGCAGGTCAGTTGTTTCACTACTACAACAGATATTTAAATATTGGGTTAACACACATTTATTATGCAGCAATAGTATAGCGCTAGTGGGTAAAAAAAAACTAAATCTAAGGCCACGTCACAATTTGTTCACTTGCCTCATTGACTCTAAAGCAGTTAATCATGCTCGTACTGAGAAGAAAAGGGTAGTTAGTTAAACCTAAACTACAAACTGGACTCACTACACATTGCACAGGCCGGAGGGTCATAGCAGGGGGCAGGGGGCGAGTATCAGCCTCATGTTTTCTGCTGGAGCTGTGGCATCAGAGCAGCTTCAGTGAAAGTTCAACTTTTTTGTTTTTTCTTTTTCCAAACCCAACTTTGAAGTAACTCAGTAACTTTGTTTAGTATTTTGAGTCAAATTCCCTCTGGAACAATTAGTGTGTTCATGTTGATCATAACAGTCTGTCAGGTCCCCTTTGAGGCTTGCATCGAAAACAGACAGGACGTCCCCTGGGAAGATCTCAGCTAACACTAGTTATCAATATTAACATAACAGAGGCTTTGACAATGGAATATCAGTAGAACTTTACTACATACCTAAAGTGTATTTATTATGTAACAGCCTAATCTTTATTGTAACAGACTTGCCTTTTGTATAAATGCTATTCCAATATTGAAATTTGAAAATGAATAGCAATAAAGAGAATCATATTAATCTAACACTACAGCAAAGTCAGTGTAGTCTTCAAGTTAGTTTTACAGTTCAGTTCATGGACTAATCATCTCCCAGCTTATTTATTTGATTGCAAAAGAGTGTAGAATGTCATCACTTTCCTGTGGTAATATTTTTTTGTAATTTATTAAATATATGTTTATTACGCAGAGCAGAACAGGGTCATTGCACATACAGTGTATCAGACATGCCGAACAAAGGGTTCTTCCTCTATATGCAAATTATAAATGATACATTGTCATAAAGTGATTAATATGAACAAATGCAGTTTAAAATGCCTCCATAATATAGACATTGTATTTTGATTGAGAATATCCCCATCTCAGGTTTCTCATTGGGGACTTATTTTAGCTGTTACACCTACAGGGACGTGAATTCATTAATTTGGTCACAAAAGCTCAATAAGAGAATCCCAAGGGTCTATTAGAATGTGTCCAGAGATTTCACAGGTCTCCTATTGCAGTTAATTCAATAAATGCCAGCCACCGAAAAATGTCATGCAATATGATCTGCTGAATGTACATTGGAAACTGCACCACACGATCGAGACTTGAGTTAATATGTCTATACATTTTAGGCCCAAACAAACAAATAAACTTATTAATAAACACAATACTGTAATTACACAGTACAATACTGTGTAATGTTTACGCATGTGCATAGGTACATGATAATAAGTTGGTAACAGTAGTGCGATGCCTGTCTGTACAGTGTGTACATTCTTGAGCACAACTAATAAGAAAACTGGCAAACTCCATCCAGCTGCCTCAACATTTGTGTCTGTGCACACACCACAAATAGAACAAAAAATAAAAGTTTTGGTACACATGCAAGAATCTATCATGATAGAACTTTTTTTCTTCGTCTTAATTTGGCTGTACAATGTGATGAACTATGACATCAAATGTTGCAGTGGTTGGCTTGTCATATTATTTAGTTAGTACTGTGTTGTTTTATACTTGTTTAAAAGAAACTAGAGATTCAGTTTCTAATTGTAGATGCCATTTCCGGGTCTTTTGACCCTTGCAAACAAAGAGCATTGATGACTTTGTAACTCATGATATGATAGATAACATAGGGTGGGTCAAGATAGTTTGCTTGAACTGTGTGACACATTTTGACTGAGACACTGGTGAAAGTTTTCTCAGTACTTTGAGTCATTGTGTCGTGTCTGGATTCCCAAAGTGAAGTAACTGTAACTAAGCTGTGTCATCATGTGCACAAACAGCTCATTATGAGGCCATCAAGAGACTCCCTGTGAACCTTCACCTGGGAACAAGGTCCTGAGGGCCACCCACACAAACAACAGCATCACACACACTACTCTACTGTACTGTGGATACACTGTGCTGGACCAGAGAGAGGGCCCACTCAACTCAAGGCTCCAAGGCCACAAAACAGGAACACAAATGTGTGTTCATGAAAAGTGGAAATGTTACATATTAGACATTTGACTGATCAAGCCACCTTCATTAATACACTCAGAAGCCGCAGTGGGTCAGTGATACCATCGCATACTGATGTCCAAATCAGCTCTGGCTGCAGTAGTAGCTCACCACCAAATCTGAGTGTAGAGCACAAATAGCCAAGACAAGTGTATTTGTATAGCACAATTCATACACAAAGTAATTCAAAGTGCTTTACAGAATAAGAAAGACATTAAAATCACAGTACAACAAATCAAAACATAAATAATCACAAATAATCATGATGAACATATGAACATTAAAAGAGAAGAGTGCGGAATAAAAACCTTTCAGTCATGCACAGCTAAACAGAACTGTTTTGAGCCTGGATTTAAACATTGTCAAAGTAGAGGCCTGTCTAACATCTTCAGGAAGACTGTTCCAGGTTTTAGCTGCATAAAACTGAAATGCTGATTCCCCATGTTTAGTCCTGACTCTGGGCACCAGCAGGAGACCGGCCCCTGAAGTCTTCAGAGTGTGAGATGGTTCATATGGCACTAACATGTGGGAGATCTACTTTGATGGTAGGCCATGGAGACTTGTCCACAAGCAGAGCTGCTTTAAAGTCTATTCTCTGAGCTACAGGAGCCAGTGCAGAGACCTGAGCACAGGACATATGTGCTCGTACTTCCTGATTCTAGTCAGGACCTGAGCAGCAGCGTTCTGGATGTACTGTAGCTGTCTTAATGCTCGTTTGGAGAGGCCAGTGAGCAGGACGTTACAGTAGTTCAAACTACTCAAGACAAACTCATGGATAAGTCTCTCCGAATCTGGTGTTGACAGTTGTATAGCTTTGATTTTTGCTGTTTTTTTTTAGATGGTAAAAAGCTG
>KN469794.1:0-13583 GCA_000787095.1 Periophthalmodon schlosseri
AATAATAGTAGTAGTAGTAGAACTAATAAAAGTAGAAAATATGCATACAGTCCACATAAAATAGCCCTGTTTTAGTTTAGTAAGTGTTTAGTAAGTGTTTCCTGACTCCTGGTTTAGCCCTGGTTCAATCCTGGTTTATCTTTACATCAACAGTAAACAAAGTAGAAAATTGCCCAAAACCATAAGTTTGAGACCTAGTGGTGCATTAAACCATATTTGTAGACGAAATCCCTTACAAAAATGTTTTGCCTCTTCACCATGTTCATATCTCAAACACACTTGAACGCAACCTACTGAGAACAAAAGCCACAATGTCTTCTCCCAAATTATCATTCTCATGCTGTCCCTCATTCTTTTTTTTTTTTTTTTTCGTAATTAGAACTACCAACCCCCAACCTATCTCCTCTTCCCACCCCTCTCCCCATCCACCCCTCCTCCCAAAATAATGAAACGTCTTCCCTCTGGAGCGGACGAAATAATGGCAGCCCACCGTAAAACCATAATGAACAAACGCGCCATTTAAATTCTTACCCCAGCCCCCCTCCTCTCTCTTTTTTTGTAATCTCTCCATCCCGACCGTGCCCCTCCCTTAGCGTAACGTCACCTCTCCGTTTTCTCATTTTGATTTTCCACTTTTCACCCCCCCTCCTTCCATCCCTCCTCCACCTAATCACAGGAAATAATGCACTTGTTTAACGGCTTGGTGCGGACCCCGAGGGAGAGATTGGAAGTTGGGAGTCTTTGGGAATATAAAAATGGTAAAAATATAGGAGGAAGCTACGGGAGTTCTTGGTATGTTTGTTGGAGGCCTGATAAACGTTGTGAAATCAGGTGCCCCAGACCGGAACGAGAGGCGATATTGGTGGGAATTGTTGAAAGAATCGTAGAATCAGAGGAGTCCGGAATGTGTGGGGTTTCTAACACGCTTGAGATGCCAGTGGAAATTGAGAAATGGAATTCAAAGTCTTCATAAATTTGTTTGTTGTGTTTCTTTCTCCAGTCTGCGTTATTTCGAGCTTCAAGGACTTTTGAGTGTTCACATTTATTGCACTTTACAGGCTTCTTAAAGGCGCACTATGTCCTCGCTTTTCTCAGTGGAGACGATATTGCTTGTGTTATTGCTTGTAACACGTGAACAGAGCAAGTGTATTAAAGGTTAAGGTACACTTTATTCTCCCCGTTGTGAAATTTGTCCTCTGCATTTGACCCATCCTTCAGCGCTCCCGAGGCAACCTGTCAGGAGCAATGGGCACCACGATGCCACGCCTGGTGACCCATCTCCAGATCTTGATCTAGTCTTAGTCAGGACTACCTTAGCTGGAGGATTCGACCTATGGTGCATGTTTTGGGTTGATGGGGGAAACCGGAGTGCCCGAGGGAAACCCACCCAGACGCGGGGAGAACATGCAAACTCAAGGTGGGTGAAGTGTCCTGCCCAAAGACACAACGACAATATGTACTGGAAAGAACATGATTCAACAGGCCACTTTTGAGTTGTTGGACATATACTCTGCCTCTCCATCTTCGCTCAGACAGCCATTTTCTGTATGATATAATTACTGTAAGTACATGTAATGGAAATGTTTGTATACAATCCGAGAGATACGCTTTCAGAATGATAAAAACACAGCAAATTTCTTTGTGGAGGTTTTCATCAGCTACAACTGTATTTGATTGTGGTGACTGCTCTAGCCTCCGCCCTGCCATCCTCCTCTCCTCACCCAGTTCCACATTATTTGCAGCAGCAGCACCCCTCTTCCCTCCTCTCCTCCTCCCCTCTTCCTCCTCTCCTCCCTGCCAGGAAGCATCTTGGGTAATTTCCTCCTCTTATTGAATTGGGACGGGGGGCGGATGGAGCTGAAAAGATAAAGAGGCTGGTTTGAGTGCTAATGGCGGCGAACTCTCAAATATGTGGAAAGGCCAGTGGGTCCAAACCTCTCCATCTGTATCCGTGGGTTTCAGAAAGATGAAACATTACGATGGTTAGGACGGTTGCCATAGCGATTAACTATTTCAATGACACAGGTTTTAACCATAATATATTGTTGTCCCCTCATCAAAAACAAACTTGGAGTTGTATTTACACTTGTTCCATTAATCCATTAATCCAAAGTCATCTTCTCTAAGCACTCAAACATGCTCTGTTCACATTTTGCCCATATTGTTGTGTCATAGGTAAAAATTTGGACTTGTTCTGTGGTCAAATTGTGTTCCCAACAGCCAAATACCCCTGGAAACAGAAGTGTAGTTTATAAAATAAAGTAAATAAAGACATTATTTTAAGTTAGAGAATGTGAAATACTTATCCCAAGATGACCAAAAGCATGTTCAAAAGAGAAGTAAACAAGAAACCAGTGATTGGCAAGCCCAGGATTACATACAAGACAATTATCCTTCAGAAATGGGTCATACAAGGCCATTTTGTATTCAGAACTGTACTGTAAAATGTTAAAGGGGAAATATTATGTAAAACTGACTTTTATTAGATTTTAATCTTGTTATCATGTGGTTCCCTGATCATGAGCTTAGTCAAAGTTGTGTTTCGAATGGGTCATGCATGTTTGAGTAATCCTGTATTGTCCTGCAATCGAGGCTTGGGTGCTCAGAAAATCTCTGTTTTCATGTACCCCCCCATCCCCGCCTACTTTTCTGTACATACTTGCAATTATTTAAAAAAAATCTGAAAAAGTGCCAAATAGCTATTTGTCAACAATAAAAACATGTCAATGAAAATCTGCTGTTTGTTTAAGTGAAATGCCACTAAGAGGAGGTGCAGTTTTGAACAGGAAGTCAGTGGGCCCATTTCTATTACCAAACCATTTTAGATAGACAGATTTTAGATTAGACATTTTTCAGGCATTTTACTTGTTTGTATTGCTAGTAGTAGAAGTAGGTGGAGATAGGGGGTATGTGAAAACAGACTTTTTCAGTCTCTTTGTAGGACATTACAGGATTACTCAAACATACATGTATCAGTCAAAATAAAGCTTACAACAAGCTTATGGTGAGAGAGTACCTTTATAACATGATTAAAGACTCATTAGGTTTATCAAAAGTATTGAAAATCAGATACTAATCGATACTAAAACTAGTATCGAGACTACATACTCATTTGAGCAGGTATAAATACTAAAAAAGTCACATTCACAGGACAGAAATGAATAGCTTTATAGTAATTTTAAGCTGTATCTGAACAAGTATAAGACACATAGACGCCCATCGACCACTATGGAACCTACCTGGACCACTGAGGAATTACACAGATATAAGGCCACATGGTAATATAAAAGAAAGTACTATGATTTAACGTTGAAATTCACATTCTACTGTCTAAAGAAAGAATGTTTTTTATTATCATTGTGGTATTGGAATCGGTACTGAGAGTCTGGGTCTTGAGTTCAAAGTTTTAGTATCGTGACAACACCAAGACTCATAAAAGTTGATTCTGTATAACATGTCCCCTTCAAAGTCCCTGACTGTCCTCGCACCGCAGCTTGAAAACCACTGCTGTACTTCTAGCTCATTCTCCATACAGTACGTGCCTCTTCTTCTCACACGCGTCACCTCACATTCATATAACACGGCTCAGACAAAAGACACCGGCCTTCTTCTGAGCGCGGTGCTATTGAACCAGCGCGCTCCTCTGCTCCGCCGCTGCACCGGCCGAACCTGGGGACCCGGAGAGGCTGTTGTTCTATAGGTGACTCACTGCTCCTGTCTGCACTCCGCTCCTCTGGGTACTGGACTCTAATCTCTCTCCAGTGTACGGTCTCATCCATGCATACACACATTTATGGACTCGCAATAATGTCTCTGGTCTCCAGGCTACGGGGCTGGAGAAGGAGGGTGGGGTGGGGGGGCGGAAAAATGGATGTGAAATAAGTGTTTGGGTGTAGTGTGTGGAAGGAGGAGTGAAGCAAATGACGAGAATTATGTTGTTATGTTGGCAAAAGCAAAGCGGTGGTAGAAAATGATGATATTTACTTGGGTTTCTCATAACTTAAATTATTCATGCACCTGGTTAAGTCCCCGTTTAGTTCTAGTCAAGACCTAGCTCAGTTCTGATTTAGTCCTAGCTCAGTCCTTGTTAAGTCCTGGTTTAGTTCTAGTTAAGTTCTTGTTCGTTCCTAGCTCAGTCCTGGTTCAGTCCTGGTTTAGTCCTGGTTCAGGCCTGGTTTAGTCCTGGTTCAGTCCTGGTTACTTAATAAAATATTATTAAGATGTGTGGTTAGCATGATAGTTGTTGTTAGCATTAGCGTGACGGCAAAACTCCGCTCTGTGCTTATGAACTCATCGTGGTGAATAATGAGGATGTTCAGAAAGCATAAAGTAAGTGAGGAATAACTGTGGACCACTGCAAACGGTTTAAAATGAACTCGTTCTGTTTTTTGTTTTGTTTTTTCCAGAAGACTGTGGACTGTTGATATAGTAACTGTTAAAGCCTTAAACAAGTTGTGTATATATCCCAGCAGTTAAAAGGTTGGACATTCTTTTTTCTGTTTTAATTTTCATTACTATTTATATTGTAGATTAAAAACTGTAAGAACTCATATGGAATGTAGTAAACAAAAAAAAACAAAAAAAAACTGTCAAAATATCTTCACAATAACTCAAAACTTGACTCAAACTAAAAAATTACCTTTACACTTTGCTTTGATCACTGCTTTGCACTACTGGCACTCCACTAGTGAAACCTAACAACACACACCTGTGAAGTGAAACCATTTCAGGAGACTTCATCATGAAGTTCACTAAGAGAAGGCCAAAGGTTTGCAGTGCAGAATCTAAATATAAACTCTATTTAGCTGAGTTATTGAACTATTTCTTTGCTATATACTTTCACATATCTTGCGTCAAATATTTGATGTCTTCAGTGTGTCCTTTGATAAATACTTACTCAAAGTGGACCTATTATGCAAAATCGACTTTTCTGAACATTTGAACTAATCATATTATATTTGCTTCCCATTTACGCTCTCATTTACCCTCTCAAAGTTGTATTTGGAGTGACTCCTGCATGTTTGAGCCATCTTTAATCACTTATTTTCAAGACGCCATATTGCCGATTTTCACTGCCACCAGCAGGCACCCGCTGCTCTGTATTTACGTCATTATTTTCTTGATCGATGATACCCACAGGATTCAGCAGTGTCACATAGTCATTTTGGTACAAATAAAAAAAAAAAATCTGCTGCTATTCATAGGAGAGGCTGACAGCTCCACGGCTCTCTGTTGTGATGACGTTTACAGCGACATTAGCTCCCACTGGGCACTGTAATTTTCTAACATGGAAGTCAGCGGACTTGTTTATTTTATTGAGTCATTTTAGATGAATATTGTGATTTAAAATGTGCAAATTTATAACAATGATCCACGGGTGTCAAAGATTATAACTATACAATAGACACAAACACAACAGGTCTTCAATAAACAAACGTTAACTAATTTTAATCATTTTAGACAGTGAAAGGATCGACCCCAATATCTAACAGAACAATTTATCATTTTGGCTCCTGTATTTCCACATTTCAACATACCTCACTCTAGCTTTGCAGAATCCTTTTTAACCACACGCTCCCCACAGTCATGATCAATCTAAACCCGTTCTGCCCAGTCTATTACAACGGCAAATGTCATTTGTTTAAAAGTGTAACTCAATTAACAGTTTGAGTGTAAATGCCACCGGACCGTGCGCTGAGCCTAGAACACGAGGACAGTTTGACCTACTGTAAGCTGAAAGAGGCTCATTATGGGCGCGGACGTTAGCGTTGGAGGTTTGCCATCGATCGCGTTCACAGATCACCCAGAGAGAGAGACGGCAGAGATGCTTTGGAGGTCTTCTTCAAGTTCACTCATTAAAGAGGGGGTATTATATTTCTATGGGGTATTAATTGTTAAAACATAACATATTTACCGTGTTACCTTTTATTGTTTTAAAAATGCTTTATTTGACGAAAACAATGTATTGAAATGTGTAATTAGCTTCATTTTTGACATAATTTTTGCTCTATGTGCTAAGTCCCTCCCTCTTCCACGTTCTGCTAATGAAACTACTGCACATCGCATCAGGTTTGTGAAGTTGTAGTGCATTGTACTTGTAGAAGGAGCCTTGTACGGGCTTGTACTGCTAACTTCAAACAGGGCCCGGGAGAGATCACTAGATTACTCAAACATGCATGGATGACATATGAAACCTCTTTAGATATGGTTTTGATGAGAGAATGTTATAACATGGTAGAACACTTTAAAAAGTAATTTTTTGTTAATACCCCCTCTTTAACATTGCACTAAACACGTAGGCACATTAGCAGCTAGTTTCATGTCAAGGTGCATATGACGTACTTCATTTGGTGGGACAGTACCTGTGGTAAATATGTATCATAGTTTTACATCACTCAAGTGTCAGTTTGTGGGGAAAAAGTTCAGTAGAAGAAAACTATACATATTTGTGTATATTTCTGTATAAAAATCCATAAAGTAGCATGGAGTTGTAAATACAAAATACCTCTGCCTATGACATCAACACAGAAATTTCCATCCAAAATGCACAAGGAAGCTATTAATCTGACAGTTTAAACCTTAATTATAAATAAAGATTTTGTCATTTATTTTTATGGATCTAATCAAATTGTCTAAGTTTTGGCCCTTGTTAACATTATAGTTGCTAGGAAACAGTAATGGAATTACCTCTGTGCATGTCACATCTGCTGCCCATAACCAGGAAGTCAAATTATTAACTTTTATTTTAACTATGTTTTAGTGAAATAAGTTGCCTAACCTGTCACACGCGCTTAATAAAGCATGAACAAAGGCTTAATTCTTAATGGACAAATAGTGTATTAAGAATGGTTCAGGCTTAGTAACTACTAAATTATGGGATTAGGAGTTGGGTATTAATTCAACAGCTTCTAAGCTTGGTATCGATCGTGTTCACAGATGACTCAAGGAGACGGAGCCCGCACGAGGAGAGATGGAGAGCAGGGTTTTAGTCATATCTCCAGGGCGGTTTCTGAAGTTTCACAGCCGGTCGATACGAGAGCCTTGACAGATGTAAAATACTTGTGAATGTGATATTCTTGTTGGAGTTTTTCAAGGTGATGCTGAACTGACAGAGGCGCTTTCAAACTTACATTAGCTTTTCTAATGACTATTTTACATATTCTTCATTGTAAATCACAATATTAAAATACACCAGTGTTTATTGTACTGAAATACATATAAAACATGCAGCCTTATTGTGAGCGTTGCATTTCCACAAACCTGACTCTTATTTGATCTGGGGGAGGGCCTCTTCCTGCTTGTTTCCATGGAAATGTCGTTCCTGTGGCTATAATCTCCCCATTATGGCATAAAATGTATCTATCTCCATGTAGAATGTTCCAAAGTATGGTTTTAACTTTCTATTTCCATGGAATCATGCAGGTGACATGCCACTTCCAGAAAGTTACATACTGTACCTTTAAAGCATAATCAAAAAAACATAATCAAACATAATCAAAACATCACGTAGGTAAAATGTTAACACCGTTTTCAGGGGATGTTCATGTATCAGGAGAGATATTGTATCAAGGGCCAAGTATTGGGGTGCATATTGTATCAGGATACGTATTGCATTGTGAGGTACTTTGCCTTCATGTCCAATGTTTTTGTAATTAGTCATAAATCAGCATTACACTTGTTATTGGTAAAACATTTGATTTGGTTAGAACACGTATCTGGGGACACATTTAGGTCATGTTTATGGAATTTAAAATCCAAATCTTACATACAGTTCCAATTACATTAACTTCAAATTATAAAGCAGATGTTATGTTCAGTTCTCTTGCAATTACTCTACTTGTGTAATTTCATAGGCCACTTCTTGGTACTTCTACTTGAGTAACATTAGTCTGAATTAACAGTACTCTATGTTCACATAATCTATTACAAGCAATACAATACTGCGTTACTTTATCCATGAACAACATTGCTTGCCATATCAATTTGTATTCCAGCTTATTTTTAGACTATGGGGTAGAATGTTAAACAATAGATGGCACTAGGGCTACACTATATATCGCAAAAAGTATCGATATCGTAATATTGACTGACGCAGTAATCAATATCGCAACATACTTAATGTGTCACAATAACACCAACATTCTCCATTTGGTAAAAATGCACTGTTTTTAAAAAGACTATTTTAAATAGAGCTGATTTTATAAATGATTTTCCTTATTAAAGCAGACCAATTACGCAAAATCGACTTTTTAGAGTTGTATTTGGAGTGATTATAAGTATTATAAGTTGCCATATTGACGCCATATTGTTGATCAACTCCCATTTTCACCTCCACCGGTACACGCCCACTGCTCTGTACTTACTTCGTCCTCCAATTTTATTTTCTTAATCAGTGATACGCATAGGATTCGACAGCGTTGCATACTCATTTTGGTGCAAATAAAAAAAAAATCTATTGCAATAATATTGATATCACAGTTCTTACCAGCCATATTGTGCAGCTCTAGATGGCTCCATAAAACACTGCAATTCCAACATTCCTATAACAAATATTCCATAACCTTGTTGAAATTGTAAGTAAAGTGAACCGTGCAACCTTTCTTGACTCACACAGGCGGACATATTGGCATTCCGGCGCAAATTGGCACTCCTCCATGTCTCCCCCTCTCTCTCTTCAGCTAATCAACTAGGTGCTCAGAGGCTGGCTTTAATTGGAGCATATTTGTCTGTCCTCGTCCCTCTCGCGTTATCGGGTCGGGGTGGTGGGTGGTGGGGTGCTGATAGGAGGGGGAGAGTGGGTGCGGTGGTATGGAATAAAACTAATCACCCAGGCACTAACAAAATCACGGTGGCAAAACGGAGCAGGGAGGGCAGGGAGAGGAGGGAGAGCAGGGTAGAGTCGACACGAGGCCTATTCAGATGGGATTAAAAGGGAAAAAATATGCACTGGGATTTTGAAAACATTATGAGCTGTTGTTTTGGTTAGCCTCTGAAGTAGCTGAGGGTTTACTGAAAAAAAAAAAAATGGATTTCAATTTTTGAGTTAAAGTTATACATTAGTTAGACACAAGCAGTGGAGGGAGAAGTACTCACTTCTGATACTTAAGTAAAAGCACAGATACTGAAAAAAAAAAAAAAAAAAAGTCAAGTAAAAGTATTACACAAAAAAATCTACTTTAGTAAAAGCATTGAAGTACCTGTTGTTATAAAATTGTACTTAAAGAGTAAAAAAATGAAAGTATTTTGAGTCTTATAAAGCTTCAAATGTAGTGATTTTGATAAAGATTTGTGCTGAATTTTGTTCAACAGAAAGAACTGAATCGATTGTTTTATTTAGCTGTTTTTATTTGTATATTTTTGTTTGCTCAAATTATGAACGTGTTAAAAAGTATTTAAGTAAAGTACAAATACCTAAAATGTCTACTTAAGTATAGTACTTTACTACTTTTACTTTGTTACATTCCACCACTGGACACAAGAGATTGGATCCACGAGAATGAGATGAGATTTTTTACATAATTCATAATATATAAACTGTGTGAGTTTCCAGTTTCAATTTTGCCCTTAAAATTTAGGATTTATTTTATTTCATATTCTTGTTGCCATTCGAGTACTGATTCAGGACGGGTTCAAACTGTGTGTCCAAATCTTCAGCCAACTCTCTCACTTCTCCTTCCTGCCGTTGTCTCATTTAACTCAATGTTAGTTTTATATAGTGCTTTTTCAGATGTTCAAAGTCGCTTTACAGTATCGTGCATTATTCATTCACACCACACTCGGCAGTGCTAAGAAACTATTGTAGTCACAGCTGCCCTGGGGTACACTGACAGAGGTGAGGCTGCCAATCTGTGTCACCGGCCCTTCTGACCACCACCAACCGTCACGCGCACATAACATTCATACTGGGCAATGTGGGGGAAGTGTCTTGCGTAAGGTCACGACGACTTTTGGTACTACAGCCCTGCACTCTATACACCTTTGTCTATATCCAGAATCTAGTTTTTTTAATAATCATAATTTTAACTTTTCTGTTAAGTATTTTTATGCAGCATTGATCTGGCCTATCGCTCACCCCAGCAGCTATGACTTCCCTCACCCTGTGATTCTGTGCACTCGTTAGACTATAATCACATCACTTTCTCCGCACTGCCAGTCCACATCTAATGCCTCACATATTTGATTTACTTTTTTAACCGTCTCATTAGGCCAGGGCTACTGGTAAAAAAAGAAAAAAAATCAAATAAACTTCAGATGGTAGCTTTAAAGTATTGATATTATGCCTCAAAATGTTTTACAAAAACATGATAGATAACAAAACTAGATTTTCTCCTTGCATAGTTCAGGGATAAATGCTCAGTCAACTTGTTATATAAGTTAAAGAACACATACTGTGCTTGTGTCTGCTATATCATCTATGACACCTGTGGATCATTGTGTTATAATTTGGACATTTTAAATCACAATATTGATCTAAAACGACTTCCATGTTAGAAAACCATAAGAACCAGACTACGTGACGCTGCCGAATCCTACGTGTATCACTGATTAAGAATATAAAATTGGAGAACAAAGTAAGTACAGAGCAGTGGGTGTACGCCGATGGCGGTGATAATGGGGGTCGATCGAAGCAAACATGCATGAATCATGCTAAATACAAATAGGTTGCATAATAGGTCTGCTTTAAAGGGAAAAAAACTACTAATGCAACACATCTCAACAAAAGTTTCCAATTTATCGCAAAACTTGAATGTTTTGTCCGGTTCAAAAATCCATCAAACTTTGCTGCTCACCAACCACTAGAATGTTCCACAGTATGGCATTCAACTTTTCTATCTTCAAGGAGACATGCAGGTGACAGGTCTGATCTGTGGAGAGGCGAGCCCACTCACAGTAAAAACGCATATGTTTTTTTCAATATATTTTTCAAACCTTTAATTGAATAAAAGAAGTTACACAGTGCAGCTTTAAAGTCCCTTTAACTGACAACCAGTGGTGGAAAGACTACTGAATATTTGTAATATAAGTACAGTGACATGGCTAATAACGTGCTCAGTTACAAGAATACATACTGCTGCTAAAACTGTACTTGAGTATGCATGAAAAACAGAGTACTAGTTACTTTTTAACGCAATTTTAGAAACATTTTAGATCTTACTAACCACACAATTAAATGGTTAGTCTAAATGATCACGCTAAAATTGTCATTCTTTCATAATTCTGACAATTCAAAGCCTTTTTTTCCGTGGCGTTGACCTAATGCAGCCTTATGCAGCCATGACTCCCTCACACTGATTCTGTGTACTCGTTAGGCTATAATCACATCACTTTCTCTACTGTTTACAGCGAATACCTCACATACCTGATTTACTTTTTTAACCGTCTCATTATAGAGCTTTAATTGTTTGGCGAGGCTTGTGCGTGGGTGTTTTTCTCTCTTTCTTTTTTATTTCACCTGCGCTCTGTCGTTCCGCCCACGCGCCTGTTACCATCACACACCTGCTGCTGTGGACGCATGCATCTGTGTGGTGATCCGCTTTCTTATTGGGTTAAATAATTCTTCAAATGCAGGGAAGGAGCCTTTGGAACTGTATGGAAGATTAACCCTCCTATATTACACAAAACTGACTCTTGTGGGCTTTTAGCCCTGTTATAATGCTGCTACCTCATCAAAATCATACCTGGAGTTGTGTTTTGTTTCATTCACATGTTCCATGTAATCCTGGATAATTAGTCTGTCTACATTTCCAAAGCTCAAAATGCTCTGTTCCACCTTGTGATGTCATTTAGTGGTGGTTTTAAGGTTAACAGCTATTTTTGCCCCAATTTAGCAGATTTACTCTACAATACTCTATAACCTTAAGTTATTTTTGAATATTTTCGTTTTATCTTTTGTCCTGTCATTAAAGTTTCTAATATCTACTGGTGCACTGAGGAGTGAAGCAGCTTCAATGAGGATAAAACAATAGCTGTATCTTCAAAGTTAAAGCAAAGGCAAATACAGGGGTGAAATGATCCAAATGATTCTAGTGAAGGTGTATGGAGTTTAAAAACACAGTGGATTATTTCCTGTATTACCACATGACATCACAAGGTGGAACCAAGTGTTTTCAGTTTTGGAGAAGAACACAGCCTAAATATACAGGATCTGTACGTTAAACATGTGTGAAACAAAACACCACTCCAGGTCTGTTTTTAATGAGGAAACGACAATATATCATAGCTTAAAAAAATACTGCAATATAGGCCCTTTAAACTGTTTTTGAAAGGAACCGCCAAACAGAAAATCAATAAAGCCTGAACATTATAAATACATTTTCAATATTGTTTGAAAATCTGTTTAAAGCCCACATATGTTCCATATTTAAGTAGCTGAACCTATTTTTTTCTGTGTATTTGAGCAAAATGTGTATAACCTCAATACAGATATATTGTATAATTGTATATTTTAAGGTAAAAATGTGTCCGCTGTGTGCTGTCTGCATCTGTCTGCAGTTTATCCTCCAAGAATCCAAAAGTGTGGACTTGCTAGAATGCTATGCTTGTTGTTAGCCAGCCTCTGGAAGTTATGAAAAGTGTTTATAAACTCATTGCGGTGAGTAATTAGGATTTTCAGGTACAGGACCTTTAATAATGTGTATTTTAAAAATATATTTTTCAAACCTTTAATTGAATAAATGCAAGATAGATAAGTTCATAGTTATACTGTACATTCAAGTCAAAGTACAAACATCCCCATGGAGACAAGCAGGTGGCGGACCCCCAATTGAAAAAGTTACATAGCGTAGCTTTAAAGTCCTTTTAACTGGCAACCAGTAGTGGAAAGAGTACTGAATATTTGTACTCAAGTAAAAGTACAGTGACATGGCTAATAACGTGCTCAGTTACAAGAATACATACAACTGTACTTGAGTATGCATGAAAAATAGAGTACTAGTAACTTTTTAACACAATTTTAGAAGCATTTTAGATCACACTTGATTAACGTCAAACTAGCAAAATTAAATGTAGCCATTTTTAAACCGCAATCTGCATATTCTCTGAGCTCAGGCCAATCCCAGCAGACGATGCAGTGCTGTTTGTCGGTATAGAAAGGAGCAGAGACAGCTGTAGATTGCACATTTGGGACGTGAGTATTTGTAATAGTTACCTTCATTTATGAGAACAGAGAAGACACTTTTGTTTCATGTGGACAGGCCCAGTGATCACAGACACATTAACCATAAACCAGGTCAATAAATCTGCAGTCTGACAGTTAAACAGCAAATTCCACAGTAGAATTCTGACCTGTCCTCCAGCTCAGTTCAAACTATAGGGATTCTACAATGTTCTGGTGCCATGTGAACCCGACCAGTTAAAGATACATTCTGGGACATTACCTTGTTGTGGTTCATGTAGTGCAGTCTCATGCGCTTCATGTAGGTGGTGGTCAGGGGCATGTTGTAGTCTATGGTCTCCTCGGCAACCAGCGGAGTTACACTGCTGTTTTCTAAAAGAGAGCGACGGAGAGACAGAGAGAAGACAGAGGAGGGGGGCAGAGGGGAAGAGAGAGAGAGAGAGAGAGAGAGAGAGAGAGAGAAGAAAGA